>OZ007556.1:59427059-59646120 GCA_963931855.1 Philhelius festivus
TAAATAACAACGTATTATTTGTTTGTATTAAAAGCAATCAAACTGTCTGTTTTTTGATTTTATAAATACACTTCCGACCCTTTGTTCATTGAACCAACGTGCGATCTACTCCATCTGATTTTTTAAATAGATCTAAATATATGATAAAAACAAATTTTAAAAACCGTTGTAGGGCTTAAAAAAAATAACTTTTAAGGTATACATTCTTTTCAATTTTGAGAAAAAAATTTGGTACGCCTATTTTTAAATAACGTAACAGATAAAAATTGTAGTAATCTACAAAATTACGAGTATTAAATTATTAATTAACTTTTTTGAAAAATTGTATTCTTATTATCAGATTATAACAACCAAATAAATTTGTATCTTCATAGTTGTAAAAAAGTTGTAAGCCCTTAACGGGTTTCATAAATATTATGGTAGGTACGTGTAATTTTGGTACTAAAAATTATGTTTTTTAAGAATTTTAGAAAGCTTTAAGATCCATAAGACCTAAAATTCAATAAAGTCATTTTCAAAAAATTATATTTTCCAAAAACAAATTTTTTTTTTAGATTTTGCAATTTGAATTTTGTAGAAGTTTCTACTTACAATAGCTTATCAACATTTATTAAATAGTTTTAAGAATTTCGATTGTAAGAAATAAAATACGATTCTAAGAGAGGTTAAAGGTCAGGTAAAGGTCTTTTTCGATTTAACTAAATAAAACAACTCTGTGGAACTTTTTTTTTAATAAAAATAAATACGTGTTTAATGACTTAGAAAATTTGTTTGGCTAAAAAGCCTTATGGTTGGTTTAACAATTTTTTTCTGAAATGTGTGGAATGTCTAAGCAACGTTTAGTAACAAGTTAGAAAAAAAGTTGACACATACGTTTAGGCGACTGTAGCCCAATAGATAGACAGAAAAGCAGAATTCCCAGGATCAGAATTTAAATTAAAGTTTTTTTTTAAATTCGAATTAATTAAAAAAAAAACATCGCTACATTTTTATAAATCAACTAGCTGACCTGAAAAACGCTACCCTGTCCAAATTCCAATAAATTTCCTTGTAATCGTCTTGTGATTTTGGGAAAACGATGTTAGAAATTGTAAACATTCAAAAAAAAAACAACGTATTTTTGAGTTATCATTGTATTTACTAAGTTTATAAAATGTGACGATTAGTACACCCGAAGAATGCCTATGAAGAATTTTACACAGGTTGAGTACTCGAAATATTTGATTAGTTTAAAATGTGACTAAAAACTCGTCTTTGAACTATGCGATTTTTTTGTTAAAATAAAAGTCACAATTGAACTAAGTCAAAATTTCAAGTAAAAAGTCGAAATAAAGAAATGTTTCAATTCTATTGGTTTTATGAATATTTTCTTCATTGCATGATTAAAAGCTGTTGTGTGACAGTAAACTTTCCAAACATTCTGTTACGATTGATATTTTTGAGTGTACTTAACTTTCAAAAACCTAATGGTATTGTCATTGAACTAACTCTTCTTTGTATAGGTACATAAATTTATTTTTTGGTTCCGAAAATTATAATTGAGTTGCTGAAAATCTTAAAAGAACTGCAAGTTCCTTCTTACTAGTACCTTCATTGTGATAATATTTATGCAGTTTCGTTGATGATCGAAGTTTTTCAACAGAAGATTTCAAAATTCCATAAAAATCAATCAACTTAAAATCGTCAGTGTAGATCCAAATTCTTAGAAAACGCAAGTTATTAATAGAATCCAGAAATCATTTCTTTTGAAATAAGAAGATTAATTTATTCATCTTGGTAAGTTATAGAAATATTTAGCTCCAATCTTTGTTCTTAGCCTTCTAAGCCTATGGTTAGCCTTCTTTAACTCAAAAAGAAACTCATAATTGCATATACAAACAAATGTCTTGAAGTGGAGTGCAATGAGGACCTTAAATACAAAAACTAGGGAATCCGATGAACCCAAATAATAAATTTTAATAACAATTTATATCGACATTTTTTTGAATGATTTTTGCATTTTAATAAATTTAATATAATTTAATTATTTAATATAATGTAAATATTCAAAATACAAAAATATTAAGATGAGAATATGCATAATTTAATTTAAACCCAATAAATTCTTATGCAACTATAATTGAGTTACCCAAAAGTAACCTTTAAGCTAAGTCGGAAACTAACAAACAAAAAAATGCTAGGAGAGGTGGCGTTTAAAATATTTTCAAATAACTTTTTTCATCAAAATCTTCAAAACTGTTTTAAAGAAAAATAAGCTTTTCTCCAAAACTGATCTTAAGATATTATTAAAAAATTGTCTGTATATTATTGTAGAAATCATTTGAAAAATAATTTTTGAAAAGCAGTAACTCTCATAATATAATATTCCAAAAATGTTATCGACTTTGAATTTCAATCAAATTTTTATATGCAAGCTTTTAGGTGCCATACAGAAACTTTCAAAAAAGATCTTTTGGATTAAAAAGAAAACATTTTGTTTTGTAAATTCAACATTGAAAATTGGGTTTGATTTTTTTTTTTTAATTTAAGTTATTTATTGTAAAGTAATACAAACAAAAAATACTTAAAAATTTCTATATTTTTATTTTCAGGTTATAATTTCAGTAGTGCCATGACGACTTAGCAGCCTCAAACTAATTCCTATGCTGATTCCATGGTATATCTTAAACAATTTCAAAAAAAATTTGAATACAAACATTACTGTCAAATGTAGAAACAAAGAAACTAAATAAGTCATAAAAACCCAAGGGTGAGAAACAATGAAGTGGATTAGAAGTTTAAGAATAGAAATCATTTATGAAGATAAGGAAAAGTCTTGGAGACTAAACGGAGCCTTTTGGAATACCACGATTTATTTTCTGACTATCAACGTTTGAAACCATCTAAAACAACTTGATTTGAATGGTCAGAATTCAACGAAGGAAAGATTCATAGATAGCAAATGAACGCATTTTCGATAAGAACGCTTCGTTTAATTGCCTTAGAAGTATCAAGTGTAAATACTTATGTTTCTCGAAAATGATGTTAAGATAAGTTTAACTTTTCAGTCAGACAATCCGTCAGATCAACAGTGGACCTATTGCATATCAAAAGCCGTCATTTAATAGATTTCGTTATTCGAGATATTTTTCTTAAGCTGATTGTTTGATGACCTTCGAAAGAAGGGTCGTAGGTGCAATTGGTCAGTAATTTGAGTGAGAGGTAGATTCGCCTTTTCTGAGGACCGGATGGACAACTGCCGTTTTCTTCTACTCTGAAAGAGACCTGAAAAGAGACTAGGGCAAATAGAAAAGCCTCTTTAGAACTACAGGGGATACTATGGACCAGAGAATTCGTGTATTTCCAGATCTTTGAGGAATTTTGTTACTGCATGAAAGAAGATATTAATTAATTAATGTTACTGTGGACGAGTCCTGGAACCGATGACTAAAAATATTTTTTAAAATTTTTTTCAATGGACCCAAAAAGCGTAGCTATTTGCTGAATGTCCGTGAAGTCAACGGCAGGTATTCGAGTTGATTCGTTCACAAGCTGAATTAAATGGTTTACTTTTTTAAAACATCAAAATGTGTCTTCGAAACAACAACATTGGAATTGAAAAAAGTCCGTTTTTGGAAAAAAAAAAAATTGGTTTAATCTTAAGAATTATCTAACTCAAAAATTTCACAGGAAATTTCCTTACTCTTTTTTTGAATTGCCTATCTTAGACTCTTTTTTTAATTGCCTAAAAAAATATATAAATTTAAAAGTGCCTAAAATTATTATAAAGTAGACACATTTTTGTACATATAGATACATAGGTTAAGTTCAACAATGTCAAATATTGACATCAACAACCCTAACCACGATTTTCTCGATGCTTCTTTCTTTGCGTTAAAAGTTATGCAAAATTTTTGCGTTTGTGAACGTTTGACGCGATGCGTTTTTTAGTTTACTCAAAAGGCCACCCAATTCATGTTTCGCATTTGACATTCCTTTTTCAATCACATAAGTCAAACAGAACTGTCATTCAAATCTATGTGTATTTAGTTTAATGATTGTCATTTACAATATGGAACGTTTGACAATCTCTGAATGGTTTAAAACTGCGAAAACTTGCTACAAAAATAGGGACTTTGTAGTTGGGTGGGTTTTTGGGATTTGCGTATCACGAGCTGACTATGGTCGCAACAATCTTCCATCCGATTGACTTTATTGCAGATATCTTAAACATTGTCAATCTTCGAAACACACTGTCTGCAGAAATAGGCTGTCATTAGTGAAGGTGTTGAGGTCTAAATTTATGGATTTAAAGGCAAGCGCACCATTTGGTCTTGTCTTATACGACACATACTTGGCGTATTTTGAATTTCGATTTGTTACAAATTCAACTTGTCGGGGAATTAAAATCAGCTGACCACAGAATAAATAGAAAATTTTAGCCACTTCGGTGCTTGAACATTAGCTTTGGGATGTCCAATTTTGACACAACATTTTCTTCAGCGATGGGCCCATTTTTCCACTCGATAAATAGGATAACTAGACAAATTGTCAGATATTGGGAAGCGAAAATCCACATACTCGTAACTGTGAACAAAGAAATGCATCCCCAAAAAGTCAATGTTTGGTGTGCAATTTGGTCTGATGGGGTCATTGCTCATATTTATCCAAAAGTGCTGAAGCTGTAACAGTCAGAGTCAGGTCTCATCGTCATAGGCAATAGGTTAACTGAATTTAATATCTTGATGCTTTGAAATGGAATATTCGTCAAGTAATGGCCGAATACTGCCTGCTATGTGTCGAAAAGTAATCTAAAATTATCTTGTCAGAATCGAGTCCAGCTGGATGCCAGGATCCAAATAATATATTGAAAGAGTTTGTTGATAATCTAAATCATAAGTAATGTGCTTTATTTAAATTAACTTTTGAAACTACAAAATGCATGACCCATTTTGTACACGTATACAGTACATTTTATACAGTTCATCTTAGAGTGCCTGCTTTGGGGTGGTAAGTTAGTTGTAAGTTATTCAAAAATGGACTCATTCTTACGATTTTCTCTTGTTTAAGCTTAAAAATAAGTTCATTTATAACTCAAATTTAAGTAAGTAAAAATAAAAATCATTAGATACAGTACACTATGCAAAAGCACTACTTAATTGAATTGATCAATATGCAATGGTATTCATCGGGTCCCGAAATACATGTATCAAGTCCTAATGGCACTCCACTGGAGAAGCAGATAATGATATTAGGAAGAAGAATTTTATTCAACTTTAAATATTGATAAATATGTCAAAAATAATGTGTAACTTTAACGTTTCAATGCAATTGTACTCTAAGTAATGATATGATGAATCCTTTAAAGTATGAGATCAACATGATTTTTAAAACGTTTTTTATTTTTTCTTAATTACTTTTCTATTACTTTTTGTATGTTTGTTTTTGTATTACTTAGATGCTTGTATTTGTATTTTTTGCAGGGTGATTTAGTACAAATTCGAAGCTTAAAAAATGTACAGCGAAGTTCTAAGGTTATGTACAGTGTGTTTTGTTATATGATGCATTATACAGATTTATGATTTTGTAATAAAGAAAAATTAAAAAAAAAAAAACAAAGACAAATCTATGAACAAAAAAATCATAACCATTCATCGTTTCGTATCGCATCGTAACTTTGTGCGTTTGCTGTTGTAGGTTTTATCTAAATTTTATATATTTGTCAGTTTATTTTTTTTTTGTTGGTTAAGTTCTTAGAGGTTTATTTTATACATTTCCTACGTTAAAGTATTGAATACTTTTTTGTCATGTTCATGTCTTATATAGGTTTCAATCTCTGTTATTTTATTTTTTGTTATAGTGTTTGAATTTTTGTTTTAATTTACCTATCTAATGAGTGAGTATGTAAAGCGAAATGGATTGTATTTATTAATGTCCAAATATATTATATATTGCAAAATCAAACAAAACGAAAAGGGCTATTTTATATGCGTTAACAAAAATAAATTTGTTTATTATTTTTTAATTACTTTGGCGATCATTTCAAAAAGTTATTTTTGTTTTTGTTAAATGTATTTATATTTTATTTTTTAATTTTATAGGTTAAAATTGTTCTAGTTAAATGTCTATTAAAATTAATTTAATAAATAAAAAATATTAAAATTCAAGTTCAACAATAGATTGGCTAAATATTTTCATTTTTACTTTTTTTTTTAGTTTGTAACAATCCATACACGGTATAGCTTTCAAGATTTCGCAATAAAATCTCTTACATTTTTTAACAATCAGTCAACAAAAACAGTGTGCTAATAATGATTAAATTTATTTTTTTATATAGTTAAACGTAAACTTTTGAAGAAAATAACAACGTTTTTTGTTTTTTGTTGGTAATAACTGGGATAATTTTGACAAATTAACTTTGTTGGACTTACGCTTTCTATATATTTATGTATTCAAAGGTACCTCTACAACTCTTTCTTGTTTATGTTTTTTTTTCTTATTTTTGTTTATAAAAAATGTGTATATTTTATATCGAATTTAAATTGTCTATAGAAATAAAATAACAATGCCTTTTCATATATTTATTCATTTCATTTTTAATAAATTTATGTATATTTTTTTAATTTGGGAATAAAAACGAAAAATTATAAGCTATTATTTTAAAGCTGCGGCAATATATGTTTTTGTTTTTTTTTTGAGATACAAAACTTTATTTTTAATGTTTATACGAGTTTTGTTTTTTTATTTTTTTTTTTGAGATGGTTAATTTGTCAGTTTCTTTACATGCTTTGTACGATCTTTAAAATATTTTCCGTTGATTATGATAATTCAAAAGTATTTTAATTTGTTTATAATTATTTTTGTTTTTATTTTTTTTTGCGTATAAAACTTCGAACTTATTGTAGCAGATTGTAGAGAAAGATATTATAGACTATTAAATGTTTTTGGTTGTTGTTGTTGTTGTTGATTCACGCTAGTGACATGCCATGAGATGGTTTTGTGTTTTATTTGAATGTGTTGTGGTTGTTGTTGTTGCTAAACCCAGATCTGTTCCCTGCGGTCACGCCTCAATCAAAGCCTTTGCTAGCACCAGTCTTCTTCATCTGAATCCGAATGTCGTGTGTGTAGGCCACCTTTTGGCTTGTAACCATTTAAAACTGGCGAAGGCAGAACTCGTCCTGTTCGTCCCATGGCAAGAGCCTGTTCAAAGGACAGAGGTGCAATATATTCCAGTCTGTAAGGAGAGAATGTTGTTACATTTGTGTGAGATAATATAAAAATCAAGTTCTAGCAGATTGGCCTGCTCTTTAAACCGTGGGAAGTGAACACAACAATATGGGAGGTATGAGTATAAAGTTCGTAAGAAATCATCTTTTATCATTCATAAAAGTTAACATATTTTTTTCAAGTAATGGAAAATTACGAGCTATTATAGAGTCCCACTAGAAAGTCCATATTTTGTTGAAGTTGAAGTCGTTTACTAAAAACTACGTAAGTCCACTATTTTTTGTTGGGAATATTTGAACTTTCTACTTTTTTTTGACAAGAATTTGAAAATTATTGAATTCGTGGAGTTTTTCGGGAACTTAGCTTTTACGGAATTGAGGTTTTTAAATTAAGTTATATTTTATTGATAAACTGTATTTTGAGAAAAACTAATGGGAATTTTCGCTTAAGCTCTAAATCGAATTTTTTACTTTGATTAAGGATTTTAAATTTGCAAAAACATAATTTTCATAGAAATTTGTTATCGCTTCAATTTAATTAACCAAAAGATTTCATCGAATAATAGATTTTTTTTTCTTTAAATAATGATGTTAACAAAAATGTACGCATCAAGGAAAATCCAATTTAAATTTTGTTATTTTAAGTTCACACTTGACTCTTGCAAATAGTCTATGAAAAACGAAAATAAACGGAAACAAAATAAAAAGTCGAAGCCTAATAAGACAAGGACAACTGACGGTTTCAAAAAATAGAGAAGTGGGACTGTGTGAGATCACAAAAAAAGATGTTGTTTACATACTCGATTAAATAAGCATTTAAATAGATAAATAAATATATGAACAACGAAATAAAAAAATTAGTAAATTAAATCTAATTAAATGTATATCACAGTAGGTAGTTTATAAAAACAAATAAATATTAAAAAAAAAATAAATAAATAAATATTATTAAACAAGAAGAAACAGAAAGATTAATAAATAAATAAATTTAAGAAACAGCAAAAAATATAAATAAATAAATTAATCAATTAATCAATCAATCAATAAATATATAAATAAATAAATAGGTAAATAAATAGATGATATATGAATAAATAAATAATAATAAATAAATAATAAATAGATAGATAAATAAATAAAATAAATAAATAAATAAATATGTTAATAAATAAAGAAATAAATAAATAAATAAAAAGTTAAGCTCAATAATCCCGAGATATTGTTAATGAGAAAGTGTGAAAAAGGATAAAGGCACCAAAAAATGTTTTTTTTTTTTAATGGAATGTCGATTTAGTGCCATACTATATAACAGGATTTTAAAAATTTTAATAGAATTTAGTATTATATTATACTTAATATGAAAATCATCGGATACCTATTTTATTTTTTACATGATAAGTTCACTTTGACTCTTGTCAACATTGTGGAACAAACTATTATTGACTTAGATGTGCGCTGGAGCAACGTAAAGTTTTAAAAATTTTGTCTAGAAACTACCCGTTCTGTGTAAAACATAAAATTAACGACAGGATCGCTTGTACTTGCTCTCATGTAAAAGTTCCTTGGAATTTAAAAAAATTGGTCATAAATATAAAAATATGGATTTAAGTGGAGACAAATTTGCAAATGCAAATTGCCGTCTGATTTCTTCAAAAGTTTTAATTCTTGAAAATGAAGTTTGGAAAATTATTTTATAAGTAAATACATTTTTTATCTAAGAAAAATTCTTAAAATTTATTTTGGGAATATTATTTAAAAAAATAATTCGCTCATAGATTTGTTGTTTTTTTTTTCAAAAATCCAAAAATACTTTTTCGCAAATTGTATAAAGAATATTATTTCAAATACAAAGGAGTTCCTGAATACAAATTTTTATCAAAATCGCTGGATCTGTTAAAGAGAAAATCGAAAATAAAAAAAAAAACATTCTATGTCAGGTACCGTTAATAACACTTTTTCCTAAAATTTTGTCTGACCAAAATTTAGTCCATGGTTGTAATAGCACACCTAATTCCCTAATTGTCTTTATCAAAATTATTTGAGCCGTTTTCGAGATAACTAAAATTTTTGCTTAGTCGCTGTATGGCAGGTACCGTTAGTTTTGGAGTTATAAAAAATTAATTTCTGCTTTAAGGACTCATCGAAGACTTATGTACTGAGTTTGAAGAAAATCGCTTCTGCGGCTTAGATTGTAGGTCAATGAGAGACAGATGTGCAAACATACTGAAAGACAGACGCAATTGCGGGTCACACTTTTTTCGTGTTCTTTATCATTGTAACGTCAACTTTGATCAAAATCTCGAGTTCGTTTTTATTTTTCCAAATGTAAAACTTGCCTAGCTGTATAACAATTCTGTTTATCTTTTTTATTTTTTTAAAATGGTAGAGAACTTTCCTTAATTTAATTCCTTAGTTTAATTAATTTTAAGATCAAAAGTAACGGTAATACTGTTCTACAGATTTTTATTAAAACAAATTCTCTGAGTTAAAGGGTACCTCCATTTTCACTTGCGACTTATAGGTACTATAAGGCAAGTTATGCATTCCGAAAAAAAAAATCGAACTCGAGATTTTGATCAAAGTTGACATTACAATGATAGCGAAGACTAAAAAGTGGGTCTCGCAATTCTGTCTCTCTGTCTGTCTGTTCGCCTACAGCGTAAACGGCTCGGCCGATTTTTTTTTACAATTAGCAGATATCATTTTTATTTTTTTCCCCCCACACGTTTTTTTCTTTTTTTTACGACCAAAAATAACGGTACCTGACATATGATTTTTTTTTCGAAATTTTATAAATATGTATTTTTTTCTCTCAAAAACTGTACGACAGATTTTTAAATAAAAATGCAAAAAAAATTTCATTTAGTTAAAGCTAGGTAATGGTTGAAAAAATTTTTCCGAAAAATGGTTAATCAGGGTACCCCCCATGGAACCATTTTTTTGTTTTTGATTTTCTCAAAAACGGTACCACCGATTTTGATAATTTTTTTTTTGCTTAAGCTCCCCAAAAACATAAATACAATTGTGTACTCAAATTAAAAAAAAAAAATTTTTTGGATTTTAAAAAAAAGCTTCAAATTTTTTTTTTGAAAACTCAATATTTCGAAAACCCCATGCTAGATTTTTTTAAACTTGATAAATAAAAGTTTCTCAATATACTCTATATGACGTGAGAAAAAAAATGTATTTTACCTAAAAATTAAGGTACCTACATACAAATGCTAAAAAATTAAAAAAAATGGTTTTCAAAAATCGTATTTTTCTCGAAAACGGCGCCTAGAATTTTGATAAAATTTTTTTTCTTTCAATTAATTTTTACGATCTTTAATTTAATAAAAAAAATTTGAAATTCAGATATTACAGCTTGTACCTACCATAGAACCATTTTTTCGAATTTTGAATTTCTCATTATCCACGTAACAGATCTAAATGAAATTTATTATAGAGAAGTTTCAAAAAAGTCGAAAACACATTGAATTTCAAAACTTTAAATAAATATTTTTTGAATTTTTGAAAAAAAAAAAAATTATTTTTTTTTTTGAAAATTCGATATCTCAGAAACGGCTCAATATTTTTGTTTTGTAAATTTAATTTTTATTCGAATAATAATGAAATCTTTAAATTGGCATACCAAAATTTTTTGTATATAAAAGCTTTTTTTTGAGAAACCACTACAACGACTTATAAGTTTTGTTCTTGCATAAATTCATATGTGCATAGCATTCTGTTTTTGTCTCTTACTACTAAAAGAATTTAAAAAATTAATTTTATTCTTATGAACAGTTTTCTCTAATAACATTTGTTTTTTAAATTCCTAGTCTATTACATAGGAGCAAGTTCATGCGTCCCAGTCGTGCTTTTTATTAAATCACTGAAACAACTCATTTAGTAGTTGGAGCTAAAAACAGGATGCCATATGTGATTTCTCAAGCAAATATTAGTTTTTGCAAGAACCAAAATTATAAATCGTTGCAGAGGTATTTTTTTAAATAAGCTTTTATATAAAAAATTTTTGAAACATTATTAGGAAAAAATGTTTGTACGCCAATTTTAAATCTTTGTTATTGTATGTAATTAAAAAAAATACCTACATATTTGTCAGATATTGAATTTTCAAAAAAAAAATTGGTTATTATTTTGAAACACTCAAAAACTATTTTTTTTTAAGATTTGAAATGCAAGATACAGTTATTGTCGGCTTAAAAAAAAAAGATAAGAACATATGGATTAAAGAAAATCAGCCAAGCCGTTTGGTCTGTAGTCGAACACAGACAGAATTGCAAGACCCACTATTTTCGTCTTCCTCATCATTGTAATGTCAAATCTGACAAAATCTCGAGTTCGATTTTTTGATTTTTTTTTAACGAATATATAACTTGTCATCCATCGTGCCTTTGCTTATGTCGCAAGTAAAAAGAACCAATTTCGAAAATCTTTATCTTAATTTTTTATCAAAAACGACTTCATGATATCTTGAGTGACTTACGTGCAACCAGTCGAAATATTAAACCTTGATTTTATCAAAGGCACTATAAACAGAACGAATTTAAATTGAAATTTTTATACAGAAACTTTTTAAAATTATATAAAAACCATATCAAAACACTTTGGGAGAATTAATTTGTTAAAAAATAGCCTCAGCACGATACAAATTAGAAAATGTTTAAAATTAAAAAAGAGTTAGTAATCTACTTAAAAGTTAGCAAATTTCTAAGTAGTATCATTTTCTTAAGCTGTTTAAAATTTTTCGCCAATACTCTTTAGGATTTAGAAAAAAATATTTTTTTTTTTGAAAATTTGATATTTCGTTTTGATTTTATTTTTAAACTTAATTTTCATTTTCACAGTAATAAAAACGGAAATTTTGATTTTTTCCTAGAAATGTGTAAAACAATAAGAAAATTATATAAATTTAAAAACCGCTAACGATTTAAGTTTTTTATTTTTCCATAAATTCATGATTGCTAAAAAAATTATATGGTATTTAAAAAATTGAATTTCATGCTTCTAAATATTTTTTTCTAATAAAATCCATATTTTTATATAGAACATTTTTTTAAAATTCAAAGTCTCTTCAACATATGAAAGAGCAAGCCTATGCTACCGTTTTTTTTTTTTAAATAGACTTTCCTAAACGGCTCAACAATTTATATTAATATTATAGTAGGTATGTATATAGTATGCAGTACTTTTATTTTTGATGCTAAAAAAAATAAGTTTCAGAGAAATGGTAGGTACCAAGTTTAAGGAAAGTCGACTTATCAAAACACAGTTTTTCGTCTTCTATATCACCGTAAGGGAAATTTTTTTTTAAATCACAAGTTTAACTTTTGTACAAATGCAAATGGCTTAACTTTTTAGCTCTTTGTTTAAAAAAGCCGATTCAGAAATTTGTATGCTTATTCAACTAAACTACATAAATGGATTCCGGGAAAAATCACGCAGGAGAAAGTTTTTTTTTTAGTTTTATTTTTTGTCAGGGATATTAAAGTTGTTCTGATTTTTGAATATGAGTGTAAATTCTTATTCCAATTGACAAAGAATAAATCAAAAGGTTTATTTAACACTTACTTATAAGAGTTGATGCTTTTTTTTTTATTTGTTATAGTGTGTTTTTTTTAGACGGACCAGATTATTCTTAAGTAGTTACTTTAGTCAAGTTGGTTGACTACAACACGATTAGATACTGTCAGTGGCAGATTATCAAACAAAAAATAAATGAGTACAAATATAGGGGTCCTTTAAGTGAAAGCCATTCATCTAGAGGCATGTTAGATGTTCCTTAATCAAGATTCCGACATTTCTGACATTAGACTAATCAAGTAGCTTGCTAACCTGTCTTCAGACATCATAAACCTTAGTGCACTTGCTTGCAGATGTACCAAATTTGATAAGAATATTAAAAAGTGTTTTAGGTGCAAAATACTCGATCAACATTGCTAATACATGGCACTTTCTATAAGTTTGTGTAGACTGTAGAACCATGTGTTCTAATTTCCATTCGAAATAACAATTTAAGCGATTAAATACATACGTGAAAATATGTAAGTTGAATTTCCTTTTACCAGTATATCAAGAAAAAAGTGTCAACTAGATAAATGGGTTGTTTTATATATAATTAAGATTACAGGTCCAATAACGCTTCCTTGATACACACCGTCGGGTGTGTACAAACAACAAAAATCTGCACTAAAAGTTAAAAAAAAAACATTTTCTTGTTACATTTGAGGCTATGATACATCACAAAATGGAAAACCCTTACAAAATATAAGCGTCTTCTTCTTCAAAATCAATTGTTTACCTTCGGAAATCTCTTATCTTACATTTCTTTGTTTCAGTGTTTGACAAATTCAACCTTTCAAATGAGGTCGGCCAAGCAGTTACCGTGAATGCTGTTCGCTATCGCGAGATGATAATTTACTTCTTGCGCCCAGAAATTGAGGATATTGACCTGAATAATATGTGCTTCCAACACGATGATGCCACTTGCAACACAGCCAACGAAACAATGGCTCTTTTGCGTAGTCGCTCGGAGCCAAATCTGGAGAATAGGGTGGATGAGGGAGCAATTCATAGCCCAATTCATGGATTTTTGCCATGGCAACTGCACATGTGTGCACCCTTGCATTGTCTTGGTGGAAAAGAACTTTTTTCTTGGCCAAATGAGGTCGGTTTTTTTCAAATCGTCATTGAATCGGTCCAATAAGTTGGCATAATATTCCCCATTGATTGTTCTTCCCTTTTGAAGGTAGTCAATGTGGATTATCCCGCGTGCATCCCAAAAAACAGTCGCCATAACTTTATTGGCTGACAAACCCACCTTGGCCTTCTTTGGCGCCGATTCACCCTTAGAAACCCACTGTTTTGACTGTTGTTTGGTCTCTGGTGTGTTGTGATGGATCCATGTTTCGTCCACGGTTACAAAACGGCGCAAAAACTCCTCCATATTGCGATTAAACAACGCCAAACCTTCCTGTGAAGTTGTTACACGATTGCGTTTGTGGTCGACTGTGAGCAAACGCGGCACCCATCTTGCGGAAAGCTTTCTCATGCCCAAGTGATCATTCAAAATTGAAACCACTGAGCCATGCGAGATCCCTACGGGTTCCACAATCTCTCGCACTTTCAATCTTCGGTCGGCCAACACCATATCGTGAATTTCGATTGTTTCGGGTGTAGAGACCTCAACTGGGCGTCCAGGACGTTCGGCATCTTCAGTGCTTGTACGGCCACAACGAAATTCAGTAAACCACTTTTTTACCATTGAAATCGATGGTGCAAAGTCCCCATAGTATTTATCAAGCTTAGCCTTGGTCTCGGTAATGGTTTTTTTTGCAAGAAATAATGCTTAATAAGCACACGAAATTCACTTTTTTCCATTTTCTCCTCAAATTAGTGAGTAGTCTGATAAAAATAGCTGTCAAACACAAACTAACTGACGCAGCAAGTTTAAATTTTGACAGGAGTCAACTGACAGATGCCTGTTGACAGGAGCAGTGTTGCTAATTCAGTAAAGAGGTCAGAAATTCAAAAAGTCACGGACTTATTGACCCGCCCTCGTAAAAACCTCTTCAGTGGGTACACAATTAAAAAAAAATATCTTTAAATGCAGCGAAAAGCGGATATTTTGTCACTTTTTGGTATCAATATCTTGAAAAGACGTCTTTTTATTTTTGTATAGTCTTTCACGGACTATGGGGATTATGACTAAGCTTAAAAATTACTGTTGAAATCGTTAAATGCAATTGGGTTTTCCGCTGGAACACTGTTTTTATATGTAAAAAAGTTATCGAAAAATTAAATATATATGAAACATTGCGGAGATGCTCGAGAGACGCAAATGTTTCCGTTATACATACTCGTAGCTCTAGCACATATAAGATTATAAGATTGATTAGTGAATACGCTGCATTGCACCATCGAATCGTGAAGAAAAATAAGTTAGTAATTGAAAAGAATATTTTAGTAAAGATGGAGATTCGGATGTTTAAACGTAGGAGGTGCTTAGATGGTGTCCGAAAAAATACATGCTGGCATGCTTGAGGGTCAGTGGTACCACTTTAGTTCAATTGAAGTAGATCTACTTCATTTTTTCAAAATATTTTAAAATTTTCTTCCCAATCTTACAAAAAAGCCCAAATCTACTCCTCTTTCACTCTAGGTAGTATATAACCCCAGAATTTTCATGAACAAAATTTACGTCAACACAATACCTACAAATATGTACACAAATGAGTAATTTTACATGTGTGCTCGAATCTTATGAAAATTTTGGCAAACAGACTAAATCATTACTTTTTCGTGTTATAAGTCCTGCTTCCGTATACACTGAACTTTCTTTAGCACTCGATTTTATTTTCAGTTTAGCTAGCCTTGACAGTAAAATTCTTTTATTAGGGGATTTTAATCTTCCCCATATCGAATGGGTTCCCTCTGATGACGAATCCTATTTTGAAGCTTCCACAAGTTCACCCCAACAAGAGCTCCAAATGTTGGATAATATTATCTCTACAGATTTACAGCAAATTAGCTGTATACGAAATAATATGAATAGACAACTGGACCTTGTATTCTCATCTGACGCCGTTAGTACAGTAGTGGTAGAATCTATCTCTGCTTTGTCTAACATAGATCAATATCACCCGCCTCTTGACATTTTTCTTGACTTGAGTGGTCATTTACTAGAAAATAGTAATCCCCACGACTGTTCTTATACTTTTGACTTTCGGAGAGGTGATTTTCAACAGCTTTTAGATAGTTTAATTATTTCCGGTATAGAACGTTTACCGATTTCTAATGATCTTGACAAAACTGTCTCAAGCTTCTATTCTATTTTGATGAGATGCATAAATGAAACTGTCCCTAAAAAAAGATCTATTCCCTGTAATTCTTCTTGTCATCCTTGGTTCACAAAAGAACTCAAATGCCTTCGAAATAAAAGAAATAAGGCTTGGAAAAAATATATAAGGTTCATGACAGTAGAGAATCAAGTAGTTTACATTTCCCTTTTAGAAGAATTCAAAAAACTCTCTTATGAATGTTATAATGATTATCTTCAAACCATGGGGCTTTCCCTGAAATTAGACCCGAAAAACTTCTGGAAATTTATAAATTCCAAAAAGAAAAGCGACGGTTATCCTGTTAATCTCGTTTATAATGACGTAATCTTGAGTACTACTACAGAAATCTGTGAGGGATTTGCAAATAATTTTAGCCAATCCTTCATTGATTCCCCTGTTGTTGTTGACGATAACTATTTTCAATTCTTACGAAATTGTCCTCAGGTATCATTTAATAATATTACAATAGATCACGACAAAATTTTGGACTTTCTGTCACATTTAAAAGACGACTATTCTATTGGACCCGATGGAATACCACCCGCTTTATTGAAGAAATGTAAGTCTGTTTTAGCTCTTCCTCTGCGTAATATTTTTGTTCTATCCTTGAAATTAGGTAAATTCCCTGCAGTTTGGAAGAAAGCATTTTTAACGCCAGTATTTAAAAAGGGAGATAAAGCCAATATTACCAACTATAGACCAATTTCCAAACTTTCTTGCATTCCGAAGTTGTTCGAACAAGTTGTATGTGACAGTTTGACATTTATATGTAAAACTATTATCTGCAACCAACAACATGGTTTTATGCAAAAACGTTCTACTGTTACTAATCTTGTTGTCTTTTTAAATAAATGTTTAAACTCTCTAGAAAGTTGTCAAGAAGTTGATTGTGTATACACTGACTTCTCGAAAGCTTTTGATCAACTGTCTCATGAGATTATCAAGTTTAAACTTGTCTCATACGGATTTCCAACACCTTTCATCAAGTGGATTTCGTCATATCTTGAAGATAGGTTATATCAAGTCAAATTCAGAAATTCATACTCAAGAGAGTTTATTGCCAAATCAGGTGTTCCGCAGGGAAGCCATCTGGGACCACTACTCTTTACATTGGCTATTAATGATGCTCCTCTGTGTGTTCGCAACAGCGAAATTCTAATTTTTGCAGATGATATGAAGATTTATAAAAATATAGTATCTTCAAATGATCGGGCTTTACTGCAAGATGATATTAACCATTTTGCCTTGTGGTGTGAAAAGAACAGTCTGAACCTCAACCCGACAAAATGTCAAACTATGACTTTTTCTAAAAAACGTTCTCCTTACTCTCATGAATATGTTATCTCACGGCACATTTTAACTCGTGTTATGACTGTAAGGGACCTTGGAGTTCTTTTTACACCCAATTTAGATTTTTCTGCTCATATTAATAAAATCGTGAATAAGGCTAATTCAATGTTAGGGTTTATTAAGCGCTGGTCTAAGGAATTTGTTGATCCCAATGTCACCCGGGCTTTATACAACTCCTTGGTGCGTCCCCATCTTGAGTATGCATCGCAGGTTTGGACTCCTCTTTATGATATTCATATTGAGAGATTAGAATCTGTGCAAAGAAACTTTACTCGTTTTGCCTTGAAAGGACTTCAATGGAATGATCCTTCGTATGTCCTCTCTTATGACCAACGATTATCTATTCTTCAGATGCAAACTTTGGAACAAAGAAGAACAAACAATGATTTGGTATTTTTCCACCAATTAATAACAGGCGTCACAGATGCACCAGATCTTTTATGTTCGGTTTATTTTAATTATCGGGGAGGAGGTTATAATCTTCGAGGCCTCGATATGGTTAAGGTCCCAACACACAGGACCAACTATGGCATTCATGAGCCCTTGACACGTATGGGTAGACTTGTAAATTGGAATTCAAATATTTTTGATTTTAATATAAATAAATGTAAATTAAAAAACCTTCTCAAAACCAGTGGTCCACGCTCCTAAATGTTCTTTGTTTCCTGTTATGTTATTGTTTTGTTCTTACGTAATATTATTTGTGTCAGTGTTAATTGTAATAGAGTTTGCCTACTAACAACTAACACTGCACTAAATGATGAGCCGGTGGTATAACACAGTTCTCTGTGTTGGCAAACCATTGGTCGAAAGACGGAGCTTGCTATAAGCTTTCTTCGACCAATTCTGATAGTGTTAAAAAAAAAAAAAAATGTCAACTGATAAAAATCTTGAATTCAATATTTTTCTAAATGCAAGTAAAAAGTCATTTTGAAATCTACTTCGACTTTTCTCAAGTTACTTCACTTTTTTCTTCAAATCTATTTCGACTTTTTCTTCAGAAGTGTTAACGCTGTTGAGGGTGTGTTCGTTGGTATTTATTTTGTTATACTTTGTCTTTACTAGTGCAAAGTGTGATCGCTCCGGAATTTACAGAACAAATATTTTTTTCAAATTAAAAATTTTAATCTTTAGCATAATTTCGTTTTTACACTACCGTCATTAATTTCGTCAAAAAAATATTTAATCAATTTACACGAAGGCAAATAATTTCGATTAGGGTATGTTTTATCAGAACACTGGCATATGTTCAGAAATGTCGTGTAACTGCGGCATTTTCTGAATTTATATGACAACTGACAAAATTGCGTAAAATTTTGGTTGAATTAGTACCACGTTAAAGCTGTCTTAGTATGAAACTAAGTAAAAACAACGATTTTGTAAATTTAAATCGAATATTGCAACATAATTTTACTACCCTTTTGTGAAAGTTAAACTCATCGAATACCTATTTTATTTTTTCTGCTAACTTCATAATGACTCTTAAACATTTAAAAACGTCAAAATATGTCTCTTTTCTTGGTCTTTTGCACGAATTGTCATTGTTTTGGGTGTGTTCAGAAGCAATTGCTACTATTGCTTTAGTACTATATGAGTTATAAAATGTTTAAAATTAAGAATAAATTGGTAAGCTACTTTAGTTAGGAAATATTATAAGTAGTATCAGTAAAACACGCTTAAGAGAAACGGCAAAATGTCACAGACTTTCTTTCACTTAAGAGAGTTTTTTTTAATGAAAAATATTAAAAATTAACTGAAAATATGTTTCAGTTATCCGGGTTTTTTACTCAACCGAGTTTCGCTTAAGCGGACTGTTTTAAGGGAAATCGGTCGGAAAATACTTGGGGATGAAAAAAGTGTTTCAGGTAAGCGGGTTTTTGTAAGAACCTTCTTCGTGTTAAAATATTAGCTTAATTTCAGTTTTATTGTTCGAGGAAGTGATAAAAAATTGATGAAGGTAGGTAGGTAAGGGAAAAGACTTAACTATTGAATGGAACAGATATTAAGACAGAAGGAGTATGGGAAGAAAAGAAAATTTAAAATTTTGCAATGATTGTCATTATCAACAAAGCAGAGACCTCGCGATTGTGATGAAATCTAATTCCTGGATAAAATAAATTCAAAAAGTTTATAATTTTATAATTTGATTTTATTTATTTCTCAGGTTTTATGTGTAACTAAGAAGTGATTTTGGGCTTAAAATTTGCGCAACAATATTGAATTTATGAAGCAATGCTAATCTTTGTGGATTATTATATAGGCCTTAAGATTTAAATGGTTGTATAAGTCAATTAATGTAAATTGTAATTGTAATTTTAAAAATACTAATATTTAAGTTTGACAAAAAATTAATGAAAAAAGATTATATCCAGGAACACTCTTATAACAATAAAGAAAATAATAAAATTTATTTCAAATAAATCGGTCGACTAATTTCTGAGATCATTGAACCCAAACTTTAAAATGGTTTCGCTTTTATATAATAGTATACATTGTGTTTTTTTTCCTCAACACTCAATAGAATTTATTATAAAGCAAATAAAATAGTTTCATTTTACAAGTTTTAAAGTTCAAGAAAAACAATAGTTAAACTTAGGAACATTTTAAGCAGATTGTAGGAAAAAGTAAAGCTTTCGTACTTTTGTAAGCAGTAGTAGTCAATTATTTACAATTCGAAAGTATTAATGCACATTTAACAGTGAGAAAAATTCTAAATCAACTCGATCAGCATTTTCTTGAATATTTTAACTCGATCTGCGTTCTCTTGAGTATTTCAACTGCAGCTTAAGAATGAGATACAAATCTTTGGAACACATCCGTGTAAGTTAATTCAACAAGTAGGAAGGTTTTGGTATATAATACTGACACCCACTTTGGGAGCGTTTTTTTGGTGCTTGCAGTGCTGCACTAGCTATAGATTACCAATAAAGCAAGGCTCTTATACGTAAATCTCTTTTTTTGTCTAAGGATGGATTATTGTATGTTGTTCCGAAATATGAAAGTCTTACTTAAGCTTTGGAGGAATAAAGGCTTTATAGATAACAGCTAGACCAGAAGAGATGAAAAAATTCTTTCAGCGTCTGAAGAAACCTCCATAAACACTTATCGTTACTTAGAATTTTACTTAAAGAAGTCCGTAATGCACATATTTAGAACTCAAAGCTGTTCGGAGTCTTCATGGATAGAATAAAAGTCTGGTCTGTTCTTTTAGTGTTTCAAAAATCAAGCGTTCTCAAATGTTGTCCCCATTTGGGAACTCCATTGCAACAAGGGCTTGATTGGTGTAATGAAAATGCTTTTGATCAGTACCCCTGATGTAGAATTACGTCTAAATGGGAACTCGAAAAACGGTACTCGTGTCTCCTAATCCGCCACTGAACGTATCTTTAAAACTATCAGTATATTCGAACCATCAGACCAACTTAGCATAAGTCTACTCACAATATCATTGGTCTCGATCATACCTTTCTCTTTCCAGCTCTCTTTCCCTATCTCTCTCTCTTTCGTACAGCTCCCGTTCTCGATCTCGGTACTCATAACGCAGGTCGTAGTCTCGCATTCTGTCTCTATACCGTTCGCGATCTCTATCTCGTTCTCTACTACTATAGTACATATCCCTTGGATCCCGCAACAAATCGCGGTGGTGTGGCAATGAGTGAACACTATGAGGCGTCGAATGATGTGTCTAAAAATTAAAAAGAAAAAAAAAACATTTAATTTATTAACAAGGTTTTTATAAGACGTCGATATCTTTTTTAAAAAAATCATGTAAATCGTACATGCGTTGGACTTGCATTCAGTTTTGGAAAATTTATATTTGTTGGCTTCAACTGCAACGTTGATGGTTTACACGGTGTCGGCGGCAGACGCCTTCCAGCCCCTCCACGTCTCGCCGCCAATACTGGATAGCTATGCTGAACATGTGTACCTCCTTTAAAAAAAAGGATTAAATAAGCAAATAACAAAATTTCATTGTTAAAGTTAAGTTTAAAAAAAAACGACGAAAAATTAGCAAAATCTATAGAGCTATGATAATGAGAGTGGTCATACAAAAAAAAATAAAAATTGTTCAAGAAGAAAATAAGATTCAGCGATAAAATGAATGAAATAAAATGAATTCAAAATAAAGATACATTGAGATACTTAAAATTGTAGATACATTAAAGATTTATCTTTTTTGTTGGTATAAAATGAGAGTGCGAAAGGACATGCTGATTGTAGTAAAATGGCCAAAATGAATATTTAATGGAATTATAAAAATGCAAAATGTCGATTGAGAAAAATGAGTAGATATAAGTATAGATAGGTTTGTGTTGCAATAATGTTGCGCCTGTTATACATAAGGATGTATTCGATTTAAATGAACAATATTTAATTACAAAAAAAAAAACGCACATCGCTCCTGGTGCCATGCGCGCACTTATGGAAAAAAGGACCTTATTCTAGAAAGTATTTCACGCATCCATGAAATAAATGTGTGTATATAGATAGTATTTCGGAAATACGAAAAAAATATATAACAAAACACATACACAACACAAAGAAAATAAATGTTGAGAGTAATGAAATGTAGTTTAACACAAATGAATTGGTGATTTTTTTTTAAATTGATTGTATGTTAGTGTTTATTTATTTTAATATTTTTTTTTTTTTTTTTTTTTGAAAAAAATTTGTCCAATTAGTTTTTTTGTTTGATTTTTTTTTTTTTTTGATTTCTTAAGTCATTTGCAAAAGTACCCATTTCATCAATCCCAATACCAAGTCTATCTCTTTCACGCATCTCCTGAAGTCGAGCGGGACTTGGCGATCGTGATCTTTGACATAGACTTGTCGTCCCATATGTGGGATAAGGCAGGTGATTACGCCTACTTCGAGATAAATGGCCACCAAATCGAGAAGGTGAAGGCGAACGGGCCGGACTTGTCGATGCTGACCATGAACCTACATTGGGGAAAGATATTTATGTATATTGCTAAAGTTGTAGTTTCTGATTTTTTTAATTCTTTTTTTTTAGTTTTAAATTTGACTAGCCGCAAGAAAGTGTTAAGGAAAGTGTTTCATTTTTTACGTTTAATAAAAGTTTTTTTTTTATTAAATAAACAAAAGAAAATTAATCAAAAACAAACAATAGAATTTGAAAAGCATTATAGTTATAGTTATTAAATCGTTGAAAATAATAGAAAAACATTTATATCAGTAATAAAAATAGAATCGGACATTTGAACTTTACTAGCATAAGACATTACATTATTTGTTTATTATTTTATTTGTCTGAAAACTAAAACTAAACAAAGCAGATTCAAACTAAAAAAGAAAAATACAAAAAATTGTTCTTAACGAAACTAACTGTAAAACATTTATAATTCACTTTCACAAAAAAATTCAACGCGGATTGGGATAGAGTATGTCAACATTATGTTGTTAAGGTAGATCTAAAATGTTGGGGGTAAGTTCGAACTTCTATAGCTACTCGTAGATACCTATTGTTCTTAATGATGGTGTATAGAAAAAAATAAATTGATGAATGTATTTTTTATTAAAACTAAGGTGAATTGTGTTTAATTAATTTTTTTAGAGCTGTGCACGACTTCATGATTGTTTAGTACTTAAAAAAAATGAAGTTTGCTGTTCTATTATTCGTTACTTTTTGTAAGAACTAGATGAGTATTTTTATAGAGAAAAAGAAATAGGGCTTAACTTTTTGTCCAATCATACATCCAAAGTTAAGTTAATTTGGGAACTCCCTAGGTCAATTCTTAAATCTAAGACTGGTAAAATCCTCTTGAGGAAAGGAACAGTCCCTTTGACCACCAGGCACTGACCTATCAAACTCATCTTCCAGATGTTGCAAGGAGCCACATGCTCCTATGGGTCTGGTGGAGGGATGATTTCTCAAGTGGGTGTAAAGGAAAGGATCAAGCCCTTAAAAGGCGCCTACCTCTTCTCAACCAGGTACTAAGAATTACCCTTCAACTTTTCAGGCTATAAGCTAGCTGAAACTCATCAACACCCTTAGCGGGCTAGATTGACATAGGATTATCATAGGTTTCCATACATGGAGGTCACAATCCTTAGAATATCACAACGGATCTACATTGATCTATGTGTGGCGGTAACAAGATCAACTTTCAGCCCATTAACATAAACTTACCTAACCTAGATACTCGTATCCAGTTTAAATATATCAGAATTTCATCTTTTCTAAGCTCGATCTAAATACCTCCTAGACAGAATTTTCATAAATAAAATTTTAAAAAATCTTGACTTAAACGCAGTTCGGTAGGGGTAATTACAGTCTTTTTGAGGGCGATTTTCTTATAATTTCCACACACTTAACGGATTATAATCATAATGTTATGGTGTAATGCAGAAGAAAAACTTGAATAGGAGATGTTGCTCTTCCAAGCTTATGCATCACAATGAGAGCGAAAAATCAGGAAACTTAAAGTGATCCACATTCTACTAGAGCGGCTAAGGAAAAATCCTCTATATTTGACAGTATGGATCAAGGGTAAACCAATGAGCATTCCTAGCTAGACGAGTATTACTGTGCAATTGCTGTAAGGGAGGAAAGCGACTGGCTATTTCATTTCAGAATTTTTGATAGAAAAACGATAAAAGACATGGAATCTTTACGAACTTGTTCAAGAAAAACGAAAGTTTCCGTAATTGATGTGTCTCTTATAAGTTTAAAGGCTCTGTTCTGGTTAGTATCCACAACAGGTTCCTAAGAGTAATGCGAGCGCCAGCCCAGATATGAGAATTATAATAAAATTTTAGTCTGATCAGAAGGGCACAAATATTTCTTGCATCTTTTAAAAAAATGTAAGCATTTCTCTGCTTTTTTGGCTACGCCCAATATAAAAGCATTCGACAAAAGATAATCAAAAAAACACCTACCGACCATGGAATGCTTTAAGGTTGCTTTGATGCAAGACACAATCATGAGCCATTCATGGCGAATTTCATGTGTGACATAATTTCGCTTGGCTGTCAGAAGGCACCTTTATATTTTCAAAGCATTACATTAATCGCCCTTGTTAATACCCCATTGTATAATGCTGTCTTAATCGGAATCTAATGAGCCTAGAATATCCTGTCGTTCAATTTCAAAACTGAAGAACAGAGCTGTGAGTCTGGAAATAAATATGAACAGCTGAAGGTGATATCGCGACGAACCAATGAAGTGGATTAAAATTTGCAGACAAGAGATCATTTATAAAGAGTATCGGAGAGAAAACGGAGCCTTGAGGGACACCAGCATATATTTTTTGAATGCTTAAGACCGCCCAAAACTATTTGAATTGAGCGGTCAAAAAGGTAATTTCTTGTTCAACGAAAGAAAGACTTAATTATAACAAATGCACGCATCTTCGATAAGAGATCTTCGTAAGGATTCGAAATGACAGTTAGGCCTTAGAATACAGTTTTGTTGAAATTTTGACTTGTGTTAATATTGCTTGAAAATTTTGTTCGAGACTTAAAATGATCTAGAAGTTCATCCGATCACGATGTCTGAACGAACGTGAACGCAAACAGCAAATCACAGGCCTTCGATAAAGCTCAAAATTAATCATTTAGGTAAGGATCAATCTCAAAGCAACTAGGATAGCAAAAATCATGTTGATCGACTCTTTTGAACATTATATTGATGGGACACAATGATAATAGTAATTATGAAGTTGCCTTTTTAGTGAGCTTGCATAGAGAATATGCTTCCAGTGCAGAAACAAGGCATACAGGGTGGGCAATCTAGTTGTTTCTTTTTAAATCATAGGTTATTTAGACACTGACAGTTGTTTCCCGCTCGAAATCTTAATAGAAAGTCAGTATTATACCTCCGAAAAATGAAATTAATCGCTTTACGCTTGAACAACGTTGGACAAAATTGAAAACTTATTTCCAAAGTGAGTTTTGTGTAGCCCAGACAGTGCGCTTTTTGAAAAGAAGTTTTGGCCGAAATGAAGCACCTACCGCGCCCGCTGCACACAAGTTTGTGGAAAAAGTTCGTGAGACTGGTATGCTTGTGAACAACACTCATGATCGCAATCGTCCTACGGTGCCCACAAACGATAATTCTGTACAAAGATCTCTGCTTATTCGCTTACAAGGTCCAATTGACTCCTGTCTAGGCAGTTTAGGACGTTGTATTCCATACTTACTGGGAGTGTTTGCTTTTACTAATTAAGCCATAATACATGCAAAAAAAAATTAATTATGTTCATTTTATTGCATTTTTAAAAAGAAACTTTTATTTGGACCACCCTTTAAAAGCTCACAAAGAAAACAAAAATCGAATACTATATACTCTGTCTAATTTGTATTTTCACTACAGGGAAGATAGGTTATTTAACTTTAATTCTGACTCTCCATTTAAAATCTTTTAAAGGCTTGCCATAGTGAGCATTATGACAAATATGAGAAGGGTTACCAACTGTTGATTAAGATGTCACAGTTAAAAAAATGTTGAGCGAAATAAATTAAATCTTTCTTTTTATAAATTATCAAAGCATGATGTAAAAAGTCCAGTTTTCTTAACAGCCTTTGTCGTAAAATTTGATCTATAAAGCATAAATCCTGAAATCTTCTTAACATAATTTTATGAAAAAGCCTTAACCATTTGCGTCAACTATGGAATGATGACTTTGATTGAATGTGTATATTTTCAATAAACACAAATCAACGTCAATTTGATCGTCAAAGGATCGTCATTTCCTGACGCAAATATTGCTGTCGTCAAATATGCACAAAATCTATTTGATCAACGTCAGTGAATTTTCTTGCAAATGCAATTGACGTTTACGAACACGGTTAACAAAAAATTGATGTTAAAAATTTTCAAAAATTGTGGTTGAAAATTTTTCGAAAAATTAAAATGCTTGGTACTATAACAAAAAATAAACAAACTCCGAAGTTCGAGTCGTAAAATTGTAAAGGTGCGTATTCGTAATTAAATCAAAACAAAGTTTTCGGAATTCGGATGAAGAATTCTTCGGTCATTTCAGAATGTCAAAGCATTTCTTGTAAGTACAAACAAATAAAACGTTTAAATTCATAAAAAGTACATTCTTAATGAGTACCTAATTCTAGGGATTGAAGGAAGAACTAAGCCCTTTATGGAAAAACACAAGAACAGGACGTACACGGACCAAACTTAGAACAAAGCATAAATATACATTACTCTTCAAGGGTTGAATACCTAAAAAAGCTCGAAGAACAGTTGATTTGCTTTCACTTACCCCGGCTAATTGTTTGATTTTCATCGTGGAGTTAGTTAAATTTGAGGCAATTCTTATAATTTTTGTTTCTCGTGTGGTGTAAAGGGTGTTTTTGTCCTTCCTTTGTTGTTTTTTCCGTAGGTGACAAAATTTGATAAAACATTTCGAACAGCTTTTTCATTTCGTCCTATTTTCTTTGCAATTTTCGGCATAGAATACTCTTCTGAGTGGTAGGCCTCAATTTTTGCTATTTCCGCCGCCGTTAACATTTTTTTACCCATTTTCACTTTAAACACTCGGAAAAACTTTAATAACGTACACTCATTAACCAAATTTAATTTGTATTACCCAGCATTAAGGAACTAACTGAATTAATTCGTACGTCTAATCAAGTGAATCGATTTAATTGAGCTTTTTTAGCACTAATGCGAAGAAAGAGATCAAAACAACCGTTAAGTGTCTCTCACTAATCTTGAATTTAGATTTTTTTCCCAGAGAATTTAATAACCTTTCAAATGAATGCAATTCTTTCGTAGTTCATGAAGAAAAACAAAAAGAAAACTGCAATTTAGTGAGAGAACAATGGTGCGTCTAATCATGTGAACTGCACTGTAGTTATACTAGGTACAAGTAACTATAATTTTATCGAATACAAAAGTGGGGCAAGTTTTTTTTTTATTTTGTGTGGCTCTATTCTCTATTCACCTAGGTAAACTAAGACCTTGGTCTGTTGGGCGGTTGAACCAAAAATTATCAAGAAGCTTGACCATACCAGTAATCGTCCTATGTCGTTTTTAAACAAAAATTATTAATTTCAGAGCTTCAATACTCCTCCTGACAGTTGAATATAAATTAATTCATCGCTTGTGATGTGAGTTATTTGAAGGGTGCAATTTTCAGTATTCATCGTTCTTCATACGTACGAGTATATCACATATAATATCGAAATATTTATTTAAAAAAAAATTAATTTTCTTTAATCAAGTTCTAAGCTACAGTAATTTTGTTTACTATTTAACTAAATATATTGGTTATGTACTCAACAAGTATGGAGAATTAGATTAAGTTAGCTAAAACTAAATACTTAAGTGTTTTGTTCATATAACGAAAAGAATGTAAAGTTATCTATGTTTCTACAGTTTATGTGTTTTTTGGTATGCAAATGTGATAAGTGTGTATTATGATTTAATCAAATGAAAAACAAAATAACATATAAAAATTAAACGCTAAGCTAAAATTTAAAATAAAAGTGTGGATATGATACTAAAATAACAAAAATATTATATATTTTATTTTTGTTTTTGTTTTTCTCAAGTCTAAAGTATTTAACTTCTAAAAAATTACTTAACACTAATATTTTAAATTGTTTTTGTAAATGCCTTAAATATAAAGAAAGCCAACTTACAAAGGAAGTTTTTTTTTTGGTAAAAATTGATCTAAGCAACTTTGATAGCTGGGACTAGGGCCCGATTCCGGTAATGTGAGCACATTTTTTTTCAGAAAAAAACATGAACTAAATGAAAGTTTGACAAAAAAAATACTCGTTTTTGGAGTTGGGCTCTGGTTTCATATTTAATTTTTATTCAAAAATGTATATGCTAAGGATTTATTTATACAAATCTAAAAAGCACGATCTTTTTCGACTTGACTCAGTAGAGAATACCAATTTATAAAACAGAACTGCACTCCGCACATATTACCATGTTACTATCATCTATATACACGGTGGGTCATCTAGTGGTTTCTTTTTAAATCATAGGTTATTTTGACATTGACAGCTGTTTCCCGGAGAAATATGGACGGAAAGTCAGTATCACAACTCCGCAAAACTAAATGCCTCGCTTTACTCTTGAACAACATTGGGAAATATTGAAAACTTATTTCCAAAGTGAGTGCTGTGTAGTCCAAGGAAGTTTGTACAGAAAGTTCATTAGACTGGTATGCTAGTGGACAGCGTTCATATGAAAGTGCGAGACTCAATTCACAACTTGCCATCGATCTCAGCAGCTCAATATTTCACGCACTAGCCTGAGGAGAGTTCTGCGCAAAGATCTCGGATTATTCGCTTGGAGTGACTACGAAGTCAGCCGAGGCAGCCACTTGAATGACTTTGTGTTTCATAAAAAATGAGAATGTTTGCTCTTACTAATAAGGCCACAATATGGACAAAATTTAATTTTATTGCATTTTTCAAAAGAATCTTCTATTTGCCCCAGTCTCTACATATAATCACGTTTGTGGAATAGATAGATAGACAATAGAGTGGTTATGTTTCAATGTTTGTTTTCAAAATCTATGGGTTTTTTGACAAACTTCTTGTCACCTTTTTTTTATTTTTCATTGGTCATATTTTTTAGAAAGTGGTCCTTACATGTGTGAGTCTTTGAGTGAAACGATGTTCACAGACATTTTTATTGCGCACTATGAATGTTAGCGAAGTTTATACTGTACGTACTATCATTATTAAATTGATCAATTTTGAAATATTACGGAAAATTATTTTGTCATTTATTTAAGGAATTCAAAATCATACCAATGAAACTGTGTTTTTTTTAAACATTTTATACCACGTTTTTCGATAAAGTAAAAGTAAGAGCTCAACAGCATTGCCACATAGACAAAAATTGCGCAGCAAATCATTAAAAATAACATGCATGCCAAAGTATCTTCTTCTCTTATGTTAAATAGAATTTTAAAAATGTTATAGGAAGATAGTTCATAACATAAAATCTATTTCTTAAAAAGATCTCCTGTTGTAATTGGAGCTAAAAGCAGAACGCCATGTGATTTCTTAAGCGAATATGAAATTATGCAAGAACAAAAATTACAAATTATAGAAGCGGAAAAAAATGTATTATAAAATTTTGAAATCATTTTTAAAAACAAACTTTAGTTTTTATTACTGTAACAATTAATATTTAATTTAAAAAAAAAAATGGCCCGCTTTTTGAGATAAAGAATTTAAAAAAACTTGATTTTTCTTAAGTTTTGAGCCGCTATGTTTTTTTAAATATTTAAGAAAAATCCGTTATGATTAAAGTGAGAATTTGCAAATTCGAAAATGTTATGCATTTTGATACCGAAGACTACAAAAGTGGGTCTCGAAATTCTGTCTGTCTGTTTTGACTACAGCCTAAACATTCCCGGCCGATTTTCTTTAAACTTGGTTTATAGTATTTTAAATTTTTCCCCCCACAGGTTTTTTTTCTTTTTTTTTTAAGACCGAAAATAACGGTACCTACCAAACGCTTTTTTCGAAATTTTATAAATATTTTTTTTTTTTTCAAAAACTGTCCCACAGATTTAAAAAAACAATACAAAAAATACATTTTTTGGTTTTTGATTTTCTCGAAAATGGTACAACCGATTTTGATATTTTTTTTATGCTAAGGCTAACCAGTTTCAATATTATTGTGTTTTCAAATTTTCCAATTTTTTTTTTTTTTTTGATTTTTAAAAAAATTTTCAATTTTTTTTTCAAAACTCAATATTTCAAAAACCCCCTGGTCGCTTTTTTAAAACTTTTGATAAATAAAAGTTTATTAATATAAATTACAAGATGTAAGAAAAAAAATTATTTTACATAAAAATAACGGTGCCCTCCATACAAATGTTAATAAATGGTTTTCGAAAATCGAATTTTTTCTCGAAAACGGTTCCGAGAATTTTGCTAAAATTTTTTTCTTCCAACTTATTCTTACGATCTATAATTTAATAAAAAAAATGAAATCAAGATATTACTGACTGTATCATTACCGACATAACAGATTTTAATGAAATTTTTTATAGAGAAGCTTTTTAAAAGTTTAAAAAACATTGCAATTCAAAACTTTTTTTTTTTGGAAAATTCGATATCTCACAAACGGCTAAATATTTTTTTTTTGTATATTTAATTTTTATGCGAACAATAATAAAAAATTTAAATTGGCGTACCAAAATTTTTTCTTAAAAATATTTAAAAAAAAATTTTATATACAAGTTTATTTTTTTAAGAAAACAGTACAGAATTATAATTTTTGTTCTTGCATTGGCTAATATTTGCTTGAATCACATGGCATTCTGTTTTTTTCTCCAATTACTAAACTAGTTGTTTAAGTCTATTAAAAAAATAATTTTATGCTTATGAGAAGTTTTTCTTTAATAACATTCATTTTTGAAATTCTTAGTATTTTCAATAAGAGCAACAATTTTTTTTGTTTTTTTTTTAAATAAAATACAATTTTTTTTTTTCAAAACTTAATATTTCGAAAATCATATTTTTTCTCGAAAACAGTGCCTAGAATTTTTATAAATTTGGTTTTCTTTCAATCAGTTCTTACGATCAATAATCCAATAAAAATAAAATGCACGACTGGGTCGCACGAACTTGCTCCTATGTAATAGACTAGGAATTTTAAAAACGGATGTTATTAAAGAAAACTGTTCATAAGGATAAAATGAATTTTTTAAATTCTTTTAGTAGTAAGAGATAAAAACAGAATGCTATGCAAATATGAATTTATGCAGGAACAAAAATTATAAGTCGTTGTAGTGGTTCCTTAAAAAAATAAGCTTTTATGTACAAAATTTTTAAAACATTTTTAAGAAAAAATTTTGGTACGCCAACCTTAAGTTTTTATTATTGTTCGAATAAAAGTCTAATTTCCAAAAAAAATACTAAGCCGTTCTTGAGATATCGAATTTTTCAAAAAAAAAATACTTTTTTTCTAAAAATTGAAAAAATTTAAATGCAATGTTTTTTAAACTTTTTAGGAGCTTCTTTATAAAAAATTTCGTTAAAATCCGTTATGCCGATAATGAGTAATTCAAAATTCGAAAAAATCGTTCTATGGTAGGTACAGTCAGTAATATCTAGATTTAAAATTTTTTTTTATTAAAATATAGATCGTAAAGATTGATCAAAAGAAAAAAAAATTTAGCAAAATTCTCGGAACCGTTTTCGAGAAAAATACGATTTTCGAAAACCATTTTTTAAAATTTGTATGGAAGGTACCGTTAGTTTTAGATAAAACAAAATTTTTTTTCTCAAATATTGTAGATTATGTTAAGAAACTTTTACTTGTCAAGTTTGAAAAAAATTGAGCATGGGGTTTTCGAAATATTGAGTTGCCAAAAAAAAATTTTGATTTTTTTTTAAATCTAAAAAATAAAAAATTGAAATTTTGAATAGGTATGTAATAATATTCAAACTTTGGAGGAGCTTTGGCATAAAAAAAATGATTTAATTCGGCTGTACCGTTTTCGAGAAAATCAAAAACAAAAAAAAATGGACCCAGGGGGGCTACCAAAAATAACAATTTTTTGTAAAATTTTTTTCAACCATTAGTGAGTTTTAACCAAATGAAATTTTTCAATTTTTTTTTTTTAAATTCTGTGGGACAGTTTTTGAGAAAAAAAAATATTTATATAATTTCGAAAAAAAATCGTATTGCAGGTACCGTTATTTTTGGTCTTAAAAAAAAAACAGAAAAAAAACGTCCGGGGGGAAAAAATTAAAACCCATATCTACCAGGTTTGAAGAAAATCCGCCGAGCCGTTTAGGCTGTAGTCGAACCGACAGACAGACAGACAGACAGACAGACAGAATTGCGAAACCCACTTATTTGATCTTCGCTATCATCGTAATGTCAACTTTGATCAAAATCTCGAGTTCGATTTTTTTTTACGAATGCATAACTTGCCTTATACTACCTATAAGTCGCAAGTAAAAATATTTTTTTTTTAAATCTTTACCTTTTTTTTAATTTTAATACAAGTTTTGTTCAAACATTTTGGAAGTTTTAGTATACAATTGATTAAAATCAGTTGAACCGTTTTTAATCAAATTGAAAAAAAAAAAAAGAAAAAATGGTTCTATGCACCAGCAACAGCAAATTTAGGACTTTGGCTTAACGGCACTGTTGGTGTTGCTGTTTTTATCTGATTGAACATTTGAAATAGATACATTTGTTCTAAGATAATGGATGCCGCTATTTCTGTTGACCATGCTGTTGCTGATCTTATCTACATATTTCACGCTTTAAGGATTTGCACAAGCGATGTGATCAGGACTACCGAAGTAATGCAATTACAGTATTTGTACTGCGTTTTGAAACTTACTGCAATACTGCTAACACGGTCAAAGTACTGCTTTCTGAGCTTTTTCATGGAATGTCTTCAAATAATTCATTATTACTATCGCCTTTCCAAACTGACTCAAATATCTTTCTCTGCGAACATTATCATAAAAAAAAACAACCCATAAGGCTTCCTTCCTTTTTAGTTTAGAGCAGATCAATCATGAGGAGTTTTTCTTTTTTAGTTGAGAATAGAGCTCTGAACAAGGTCCGAGCACATCGAGCAGGTTCTGAACATCCTCTGAACCAAGCGTGCGAGTTGTTATTCAAACCCACCTGAACACTTACTTGTCACCATTTTTTTTAATTTCCATCTGTCAAATGCTTGTGTTAAGCATTTAACTCTTTCTGCTCAATTATTTTATTCTGAGCTCATAGAGCGCATTCTGAACACGACTTACGAGCTTTATAGAAAATTTGGGTGCAAGGAATTAATTCTACGGGAATATATTTCACTTTTAGATTTACTACACTTTTTAGTGAAAAGGAAATTTTTAAGGTGTTAACAAACACCGACAAATTTTTAAAGAAGTTTCACGTTTTCAGAGAATATTTTCAAACGTTTTGTGGTAAATTAATGTGCCCAATACGACTGCTTGGACAATAGATAGTGCTTTATTGAATGGCCTGCTTCGCATTTTCAAAGGATTTATCTTTCGGTTCGCCCTCACGCAAAGACTGCTCCACTTATGTTATCATTAACAGCTATTTGGAACCCATAATTCAGCAAGTATAATTAATTTGTGCTAAGTCTTCTACTTGTGTGACTTGTATCAATAATAATTAATAGGTCCTTACTTTTCGAATTTGTATTATAAACTATACCTACCTTACTGATGTGTACTGTGGAAAATCTGATTCAATGAGTTTATTTTTAAAAAGGATTAATGGAAAATTAGCTATCAATCTGCTCTTAGATGGGATGCAGGAGGATTCAATGAAGATGACAAAAACAATTTAAATGTTAATCGTTTTTTTTTTGTATTTCAGTGGCGATTTCTGTAGAAGAGCGCCATACAATTAGTAACAGGCACCAGGGTGCCATAAGTCCTGCACTGAAAATACAAATTGTACAGAGTATAGTTTGTAGATTGGCAAAACTCTAGCTCCCACATTTCTCTTCAGACATCATCTTAAATCCTAGCGAAATTTCGACAAACGATCTCTTTGGAGAATATGTCACAGAAAACAGTTGTTCTATGAAAAGAAGTACACATTTTGAATTATTCTCTTTGGCTGTGATAAATATTTCGTCCTCAAATATTTCTCATTTCCATGAAGTGAAATATTAAAAAAAAATCCATAAAAACTAAGCTTGATAATAATGTCTTGAGGAATTGTTTCTTGATCTAAATATTAGCAGCTACATAAGTGCTGAACAGTAAAGCTCAGAGCAGACGGCATATAAAAGTCGCAAATGTTTGCGGTTCTGACGTCATTTTTACGTCATCATTTGCGGCTATTGAAGCTTATCATCTGAACACTCGTTTGGGACATTCCACACCACAAATGCACGCAAATGATTTGCAGACCATGTGCGATGGCGAGATCGCACATAAATGTGCGGCGGCGTTTTTGCATATTGTCTGAACACATTCGCACATTTTTTGTGATAGTTTGCGTGCATGTGATAGCATGTGCCACCGTCCCATTCGTTTGCGATGACACGAAAACAAGACCACGCAAATGTGCATATTTTCAGTAGTGATTGCGAAGTTGTTGTGTTAACATAGGTGTTCAATTTCAAGAAAAAAAGAAGTTAAAAAGAAATGAGCGAATCAGCACAAATAGATATCGAGGGGCCTCGGCAAAGTTACATCCGTCGCATACAAAAATCTGAGACTGGTAGTCGTATAGTGCAGCACAATTGGACTACTGACGAAGTTATATCTTTCTGATTACTGCTGGGAAGAAGCGTCCAAGTGGAGCTGTTTACGGGTAACGTTCAAGGCAAATTTGGCAAAACTTCGCAACAAAAAGTTCACGCACTGTGCACCCGTAATTACTCCGCACCAGATTCTTCGCGACTTTTCTCAACTTTATCTTCTTCAAGATCTAATGCTAAAACAGCAATAGCAGTCCACTTCCTTTTCGACATTTTCAATAAATTTCGTTCGCCAACAATCACAAACTATGAGCAATATTACACTATATTTTAAATTATCGCAAACCTGGATATGATCGCAAATGGATGATGATTGTACTGGATTTTCCGCACATCCTGTGAACACGTCGCACATTGATCGCAAAATTTGCGCACTCATTTGCGTACACTTGATGTGCGAGCAAATCAATGCAAATAAATGTGCGCCTTTTGAGACAGTTTCTGCAAATCGTCTGAACACCCTTTTATGCGAGTTTGCGTACACTGATTTACGTATAGCATTTGCTCTGCGTTTTAAACTTTTTACGTGACGTCAGCACTGCAAACGTATGCGACTTTTTATATGCCGTCTGCTCTTAGCTTAAGAAACAAAAATAAGTCTTTAAGCTTGGCTTTACTTTGTGGGGTATTTCGTATAGAACCTAAATTTTAGGACGATCTTAATTCTAGATTTAAAATAGTACTTAGTAAAGGTGTATAATAGTAGATGCTGATGTACAATGGTTTTGAAAGTTTGTACATAAAAATGAAGGGGAATAATGGAGAAAGGCAAAGTACTCCACATTCGAGTAGTGCTGAAGATCGCTGCATAAAAAGTTGTTATTTCTTGAGGAAACGGATATCTAGAAAAATGTCAATAAAATTGGAAAATTATTAACACCAAAAACGTATGATGGGAAATCCGCTCAGATATGACAGTCAACTGAAATCTCGAAAAGAACTATCGTAACAAGAACATTACCATCATATCAGATAGTCAATCGGCACTCAAGGTACTAAGTTCATATACCAACGGCTCTAAGTGGGTGTGGGAGTGCATAAGCAGGAGGCTTAATAAACTTGGCAAGCAGAACAGGGTCACACTTCACTGGGGACCTGATCAAGTGGGTGTTCATGGAAACGAAAAGGCAGACTTCTTAGCAAAAATAGGCGCATCAACCCCTTTATTACTGCCTGAGCCCTATTGCGGAATTGGAGAAAATGTCATTAAAAACAAAATTAAACAAGAAGCAAAAGAGGCAAACAGATCCAGGGATTGAAAAAGAACTCCCAAAGCTGAGGCTGGTGAAACTACTACTGGGCAATAACAACCAGCAACGTTTCGAAAACTGCATTCACTTAAGTAGAAATAACCTAAGTATAATAACTGGTATCCTAACTGGACACTACAAAATTAGAAGACACCTAAGTTTACTTGGTATGGCATGGTGCCACAATGTAGATTCTGCAACATGCATGAGGAAACACCGGACCACATACTAGGAAGATGTTGTCTACTCATGCACCAAAGAAAAAAACATCTGGGACAGCGATACCACTTCGGAGAAAAAGTCGATGTAGATTGGAAGAAAAAAGTGAAGTAAATTGAGAAAAATAGAAGGGGTACAACAGATTTCCAGGTCACAGTGAAATATCCCGAATTCAAATTTGCACAAATTTATGTATGTCAGCTAGATCGGAGGGGTATACAATTTTTTGAATCTTTTATTGAAAACCTTAGCATATTGGTCTGTTTTTGAGAACATTGATTCCATAAGAAATTGTTAGTAATAAACATACCGACAATGGAAAGCTCTTTAGTTTATTTGATGCAATCGATAGTGACACAGATACATATGTGATATTATTCACTTGACTGGTGACATAATTCAAAGGAGACAGCTCTGTGTTTTCGAAGAGATAAATCCCCATGGTTGTTAATACTCTATTGTATAATGTCAAAATCAGAATCAAACAGGATAAGTAGTTTCGGACAGGAGATTATTTATAAAAATAAGGACATTGTGCGTTGTTCGTACTTGTATGGGGAACCGTTCAAATACCAACCGTGTGCTGTTGACATGTGTTTATTCTGTTGTTTTTTCTTTCTGTGTGTCTCTCTCTGTGTTGTAATGTCTAAGCCGATGGCCTCAGTTGCCAATGCTTTCATGGCGTAATATGTAATGTAATGAAAATAAAGAAGAGTGTAGGAGACAAAACTGAACCTTGGGGAACACCATTATTTAGTTTTTGAATGTCAAAGATAAATCCATCCACTACAACTCGAATTGAACCTTGAGAAAAGTTATTTCTAATCCAATGCCAATTGAAAGAAATTGCGACAAAAGAGCTTTGTGCCAAATTCTTTCAAAACTTATGAAATATGGTTGAAAGGCTTTAGTTCTTCAATATATTTCTAAAGTTTATATTATTGATCAGCGTTTCCATGTCCTTGAAAAGAAGGAAAGTTGGTCGGTTATCAGAAAGGGGGAGGGTTCCGACCTATCGGATAGGCAAAGAATAGAAGGTTAGGTTAGATTGGGTTTAGGTGGATTCTGACCGGAAAAGCTAACACACTTAGACCAAAATTTGGTCCGTTTTAATACCACAGGATTCCAAGGATCTCCTTTACTCGTTAAACCATTTGGAGCTAGCAACGAAGCGTTTGAGACAGTGAATGTCGGAATTTCTTAGATCACTAGGATCATTATAGGAGAAGTCTCCCAAGTGGAGTCTACGTCTTTGTCCTAGGGCAGGACAAGAACATAGGTAGAGGATGAGAAACTGACTCCTCTTCTTCTTCATCCATGCAGCTTTTGCAAAAATCATTTGCGGGAACTCCAAGTCGAAAAGCATGTCTACCTATTAGGCAGTGTCCCGTAAGAACACCTATAACGGAACTAATGTGCAATCTACCAATAGAAATGAGTTGTTTTGAGCGTTTAGCCTCAAGCAATGGCCAAATTAGTTTTGTGGACTGGCAAGTTGAGGTGCTGGTCCATCTGCGGTTCGCTTTCTTTATAGTATCATGCTTTAGCATAAGTTTACAAGTAGCTAGGGGTATACCGATGTTAGATTTTCTATCCAACAAAGTTAAGATTGTTCAGTTTTTTGCAAGTTCGTCACCATCTCCACCAGAGATGATCGACAATTTTGGGCAGTTAGTAGGTTTATGGAGACAGAGTCCAATGACTTTATGGCAGTTTGACTGTCGGGGAAAATGTATATATCAGTAGTCGATATCATTTTTTCTTTGAGCCAAGAGAGGACTTCTTTGATTGCTAGAAGTTCTGCCTGGAACACGCTACAGTGATTGGGAAGACGAAATGAGGAGACAAAGATTTAATCTTTCGGAGTATACGCCTCCACCGACCCCGTCATAGGTTTTTGATCCATCTGTGTCGAAATGAAACGCTTCGTCTGCCCAAAATGACTCATTCTCCCAGGTTGACCTGGAAGGGATGGACACTTGGAAGTTTTTATTGAATTTTGGATCAGCGGTGGTGTAATCGACGGACGTTACTAGGTAGAGATCTGAAGGAGTTCAGTATAATGTAGTGGCCAATATCATTATTGATCCACTGCGAGGTAGCTTTAAGCCGAATGGCTGTGCTAGCGGCCGATTGTGCATCAAGTGCAGCGGAAGGAGTTGAACGGAGAGCTCCACCCATGATTAAGCAGGCTGTTCGTTGGACTTTGCTGAGCTTGTCGCGGTTTGTTGCTGTTTCCAGCGCAGTCCACAATACTGTTACTCCATAATATAAGGATCAGTCTAATGACCGAGATGCATATATCCAGTGTGTAATGTGGGTTTGCAGACCCTATTTGTTACCGACTTTTCTGCAAGAAAATAGGGATACATTGGCTTTGTTGATTCTCCCTTGAATAGTGGGCTTCCAGCACAATTTCTTGTCCAAAATAAGACCCAGGGGATACAGGGGATGTATACTAACCGGACTAGCAGATTTGGGTATTACAAAATCTATAAGGGCTCTTGTTAATTTCGTATAATGTTATTATAATAAGGTACAATTTTGAATAAGATTGTTTTGTCCTTAAATTTTCAGTTCTAATCCAGGCGATTTCTTACATTAAATCCATTAAAAAACTCTTATTTAGGGAACTAAGAAATATACATCTTGTTCAGGTCGGTCTTCAGCAAAATTGTTTGCAATTAAAGACTAAACTTTTTGTATACAAAAAACTAATAAATTGGCCCGCCCCATAAAGCAGCTAAGACCAATATGAGATTCCTTGCGATTTTGGTAAGGCTTTGTGCCTGGTGTTTCACCCGTGTTTAAAGCATACTGAAGCTGCTTCTATTTACAGTTTATATCAAACACATACAAAATAACAATACTAATATACAATTTGACTATAGTGTTTTGCCGTTTTACCATGCTTTGAGACAGCTATACAACTAGGCATTTATAATTACATCAAACAAAACAAATTATTTTTACAGATTTACATTTTACTATCTTAATAACTAAACATAATTTTATTTTGCAAAACATAAAAAAACATAAACAATAGAATATAGAAATAGCCCTTTAAGCATAGATTGAGTATAAGAAAACTTAAAATATCTTGTTTTTTTTTTTTTGTTGTTAATTGCTTTTTACAAATTTACCTCTTGGATATCGAGTAGGGTGACCATAACTATGCCTAGGATGACGGGTCTCCTTGACCATCTCTACAACATTAGATACGGTATCGGAGAACCCAATATCATGATGTATATATTGATGACCTCGCCGTCTAGGACTTGGAGATCTGGCCAAAGGAGATCCGTTATGCCTACAAATGATATTCACAAGGTAAAATTTAATTATTGTATACTTTAAGTTAATTTTGACTCTCTGGGTTACCTTAGGCTAGGTGATCTTCGATGACCGTTTGTGTACGCATGACCAGGATGCAGATGGCCAGCATCGCCCCCAGTTAACGATTCCTGAGAAGGGTGCCGTGATGGAACATCTTGTAACTCCAACATCTATATTTTTATGGTAGTGTAAATAGTTCAAGTATTTTGTTATAAAAAAAGAAGGCTTTAATCTTAGAATATTTGTATAGTCATTTTTTGTTAGTAGTTTAATTTTTTTTTCGACTTGATTGTCAAAATTTCGATTACCAATATTATTTTAGATTTTCAATTGTTTCTAAATTTGAATTTAATTTTACTCTCTTAGCATTTGCTTTTGTTTTATATTTTTTTTCTGTTGTCCTATATTTATTTTTGATAAATATGTATTTTTTATATTATTTTAATTGTAAACGAAAGATTCAACGTAAAAGATACTGAAAACATGCAGGTTGAGATGCAAAATATATAAAGTTGCAAATATAGATACTTCTATAGGATAAAATTCAAGGCTTTCATGCAAAGTGATTACAATGATATAGCTGTTTAACTATTTTGTTTTTGTTTATTATATTGTTTATGAACTAAAAGGTTTTTGAGGTACTTACCAAATTTTATTTTTCTTATAAACATTGATTTACGAACACGCAATATTTATTTGCACAGTTATACAAACTAGCATTTTGATTAATATAAATTAAATTAAATAACTGATAAATTAAAAAAAAAAATAATAATAATACGGAAAAGTGGGTAAAATAAATCAAAATTTAAGGTTTTAGATTTTAGTTTAATTTTTGATATTAGTTCGGGATAAAAATTATTTTTTTTTTTAACGAAGCTAACCATAAAAATTATTTCTTTAACCATCAAATATTAGACCAATTAATTTGAGCTAACACAGCTTCGGTTTAGGAAAGAAAAATTATATTGAAAACAAAAAAATTGCACTAATAACATTTTTGTGCTATACACCATTTATATATAATAATCTAATACATAATTTAAATCATATATATAAACTTCGCTGGAATAAATTAAAAAATTAAAACTACGGATTAATCTATCAAGAAGAAAATATATTATCTTTTTGGTGTTTCTGGTTTGAATTTCTAATGAAAGTATAGATTATTCGAAATCTATAATTTATTTGGCAGTAAGCTGGATATTTTGGAGAGGCCAAAAGCCTTAAAAACTAAATTATTATTTCATAAAAAATAATTCAACTGTAATAAAAAAATATGTTGGCAACGCTGTAAATTTGGCAGTAGGTATACATGTATGTTTCAAACGTCAGATATAATTATAGTTGAATATAAACAGTTCAAACACCGACAGTATTTAAAATTGAATAAAACTGGAATTCTAACTCAAACACTCATGTGAAGATAAAAACGAGCACTGACGTTTAGACGTCAAATTACGTAACTCATTGCCACAAATATGGTAAGAAAAAATAAGCTTGAATCGATTTCATGAAACAATTCACACTTTTTATTTAATTTGTGGTCTGCGTTGGACACTTCCATTGCATTCCCAGAATTTTTGAAAAGAAATATTGCTTGTGGTGACGTAAGGTTATGTTTTTAAACGATCCTGTTCACACGAAAGTTTTTGAAGCATTAATGAAATTTATTTTTTCTTTGGAAAATACTGACCAAAGTTCAAAACTCAAATTCCATCTTTTATTCTAGTAAGTTAGGTACAAAAATGGCAAAGAAAAGAAATTATTAGTTAGGGTCTGACATTTGGTATGAACATTGGTAAGGGAACTTTTTATAAATTGGATTTTCCTGAACATTCCTCAAAAACCGTTGGTTTTAGAGAAAACATTTTTTCTACAATCTTGTAGCAAACAAACCAATTTTCCGCACAAAAAAATCATTACAATTTTGTCTACAGTTCTTATCGTTAAAAAGTTACAGCAATTCAAAGAATCGCGTGGTTCAGAGGACAGAAAAAAAAATTTAAAAACATTATGGCAAAAATATCAACATTGTTTTTGATGCTTATGAAGATTAGGGACCCTTCACCCCCCCAAATCGTTAAATCAATTGGAACTTCTTATGAGCATGGGGGACAGAGACCTTTATAATTTTAAACACAGCACGAGCGATGGAGAAATTAGGGGGGAATTAAGAAATTAGGGAGGGGGTGGAAATGAAGTGACGATGAACACGTGTGATGATCACGTTTCACCTAAGGCTATAGTCGCGCCCTGGCAACTGTGATCGAAATCAAATAGGTTAATCACCAGTTGAAATAGAACCGCGCACTGGCAACTCTTTACTCACGCTCACACTCTTTTATTTCTTGCTCTTATAGAAAACAGCTCAACCAGCGTTGCCCATGTGGCACGATCGTGCCATTTTGACACGGACAAATTTACAAAGTATTCTGCCACACTTCAATATTTTGGTATCAGAATTTTCTCATCTATTAGAGTGCGAGAAAGATGTTCTTTTTGGCGAAATAAGAAAAAATTTTGAGATTGGAAAGTCGAAAGTATTTTTCTTGAAGATTCAAAAACGTTCTAGGTTCATTAATAATTCAAAATTCATGTTGATTCTTCTCAGTTTGCCTCACGTAATTGCATCAGAAGGGGGACTGTTTTCAAGGCTAAATAATATTAAAACAAACAACGAAAACAGACTGTCATACAAAACAATTAATGCTATAATGTCATATAATGAAATTATAAGGCCTAATAATTGTCAAAATTTCAAACCTCCAGCTCATTTATTTATTTAGCTTATTATAACAAAGCTTTATTACGTCTTTATATTTTTAAATAATAATAATAGGTAATCATCATGTGATGTGATATAGGTAGTTACATAATACAATACATACTCATTACTGTAACGAAGTCACATACTTCACCCAGCGCGGCACGCCGACGCAACTACTCAGCTACTCACCTAAAGCAGCCTTTTCTGCCGAACCACCTAACTCCTAACATATCAAAACCATTGCATAGCTTTAGGTGAGATGTAGGTACACACAACACACATTGGAACTAAGTCGTCGGTGGTACAACAACCAAATATGAGGAAAGCATTGTCGGTGGTACAACAACAAATTACGAGGAATGCATTGTGTTTATTTTTATGTACACACATTTGCTGTTGACCATGGATATGATATAGGGAGGTGGAAAATCGAGACAAAATCGGATTCTCTCTCGCCTATTGTCGTTAAGGTACCAATATCGAGTACTAAGGTTGCAGATTTGAGATTATTCCTGAAACACGCTGATAGAGTACGTAGTGTACTATCCAGACGTTTCGAAGCTTTTTGGCTCTGGCCGTAAATTGTGTGTGTGTTGTTCTGCCTTCTCGGTACCTCCCCTTTATTTTGTCTTGAACTTTGTTTGAGGCTAAGGATTTAATCCTATTCCGTTTGTACCCTGCTGCGATTTGAGCCGAGGCTAGAGATTAATCTCACTACCGATTTTGCCAGGCAATTCAATCAAAGCTAAGGTTTTAATCCTACCGTCTGACCGTGTCTTGTGGCTGCCTTAGGCTAGGGATCTAATCCCACTGCGTTCTGCCTATAGCTTCAGTCAAGGCTAGGGAAGTTATCCCACCTTCTGTCACCGCCGCCCCCTTGTTTTGCCACCAACGTTTGTTCGAGGCTAAGGATTTAATCATACTCCGTTTGTACCCTGCTGCGATTTGAGCCGAGGCTAGAGATTAATCTCACTACCGATTTTGTCAGGCAATTCAATCAAAGCTAAGGTTTTAATCCTACCGTCTGACCGTGTCTTGTCGCTGCCTTAGGCTAGGGATCTAATCCAACTGCGTTCTGCCTATAGATTCAGTCAAGGGATCTAGGGATCTAATCCCACCGTCTCACCCTTGTATATGAAATACCGTGTTTATTATTTAGGTATATGAAAAATTGTGAACTATGTATATGAAATACCGTGTTAGTTATTTAAGAATTTGATACAAGTGTACGAGTATATGAAATAAATTGTTAGTTAGAATTAAGTTAAAACTGAATAAAGTCGGACATAATTTGGAGTTCTGAACTTTCAAAAACCGAGTTTTGTGCTTTCTTCGGACTGACCCTGGACAAGCTGACGCTACCTCAGCCTTTGAATAAAAAAGCATCACATTACTTATTATGAACTTGCCAAAAACTTCTGTTTCTGGAAAATACCTATACACGAATAGAGGAAGTGATTTTTTTGTTTGTTATTTGCTTGTAATAGTATTTAATTAAAATTTATTTTTAAAGAATAACTTGAGTTGAGCAACTTTCCCAAAAATTTCAACGAAGTATTTTCTAGAGCCAATATTGTTTTTGAAAATTGAAAACGTCTTCTTTTGACATTTTAAAAAGCACTTTGAAGATAGAATCGATGCCTTAAGATATGGTACGAGTACATTTTTTTAAAAAGTGATCAGCCCCAAGAAAGCTGTACAGTTATATTCCCTTCCTCCAACTCATACTGCTGCTCAACAACTCCTTTATAGAGTGTACTATCAAGTTCAAATTTAGCTTGAAAGAGATAGTACTAACCTAATTCTGATAGCTGGGGTTGAGCATTAAGTTATAATGTTTTGGAACATAGAACCAATCGTCAGATCAGCAGCTGATGATGATGAATTTCTTTCAACAATATTTTGCAATTTAAGTAAAGTTCTAATTGCAGTTCTGGAAAAACACCGTTAAATTATTCTTAAGTTTGTAGTTAATAATAGGTACAAAATCTGTTTGGTAAATTCAGTGGAAGGGAGTTATCAAATGCAATGCCACGCATGGTACCTTACCTCGTAGATGATGAGGAACAAAGTCCAATATAGGATATGGAAGAAAGTCGCGCTGTTTTTTGAAATACTGTAACTTTTTAACCTCAAATGCTACGGAAATGGAATGTTCAGAACTATTTTTATGGAAAACTGCTCTGCAAAAGCTTGTACAATAAATTGTTCCTTCAAAACAGACCGTTTTTGAGAAATTTTCAAAAAATCCATTTAATGTTATTTGACCACTGGTAACTGGCCTAGCGGTTATCGGATCGTTAAGAAACTCTTTCGGTTTGTAAGAATCTATTTTTCTTTGACGTTTTAGCTTAAAATGATTTCATTTTAGATAGAATATTAAACCCCATTAAAATGTTTGTTTTTTCTTCCTTAATAATATTGCATCCTAATTTCAATTGATTTTCGAAAACCAGTCAATAATTAAAATTATATTTTTAAAATTAAATTATATTGAATAAACTAACATTGAAGCATTTTTCTAAAAGCTTCCATATACTTAGAAAACACCTATTTAAATATTTAAGCCTTTGCAACTAAGTTTAAAAAAAAAATATTATTTGAAAAAACTAAATAATATATTTTTTTTTCTATTTTTAATGTTCTTATTAATAACTAAAAGCATTTTAAGCCAATTTATATAGAATCTTTAAAATAATAAACAAAATACTTATTTAAGTTCAGTTTTAAAGAAAAAAGATTTAACAGCTATGAATGCAAATTATCTTTTACTATTCCCTATATTTAAATAAACAAAATAATTAATTTTAAGTGGACTATTGAAAATGTATTCGATTTAAACAATTTGATAATTTTTTTTTTCAAACTACCAGAATCCTAGATAAATAAAACTTGGAAAACACAACGTTTTACTCTAATTTTAATTTACTGAAACACGGAATATAGGGTTTTTGATAATAAGGAGGAGTACTAGAAATCGGTTATCAAAGTTATCAAGATTATGAATTATCACAAATAGTCGGGATTTCAATCGAAATCTTATTCTTTGTAAAATTTGGAAAAGTTTTAGTTATTCTCTTTTTTCCTATGGAAAGAAATTATAGGAAACAATTATGCTAAACAAATTGCATGAAATTTTTAATGACCTTCTATAGATTGAAAGTCTGGTCAAGAGTTCTTCATGGTACTGAACCTAACAATATTTTCTTTCCTTCAAATTCTCAATTTATTGTTAAAAAACGTGTTGAGTATTTTAATTCAATCACTTTTCGACTGTTATAAAGTTTCTTCAAAGTTTTGAAAGTAGGAATTGTGGCACTTTTGTAAACTGTAATTGGTTTTGTGCACAATTCAAAAATATGGGTGGAATTTTTCGATTGAAACTGATATTTAGACCATTTTTCTCTAATTTTTTTACTTTAGAGACAGTTTCCGGAATATCGACTATTAAAATCTATTAAAAAGTGTGGAAGATATAAATGTCAAGCTCAATTCAGTCTAAGTGACGTTTACCAACTGCGATTAAGCTTAAAGAAGGAGGTTTGTCGAGAAGGTGTTGTCTTGATTTTCCACTTTGTTTTTAATGGTAGTTTAGTAAGACTGAGATGAGCTAACTGCATTGATGGATTTTTAAAATATAAGATATAGAACATTGTTTATAAAAATATCGGTAGCATAATGAATGCACCAAGCATTGTGACGGTGCTCTAGAGATTCAAATGTTCTAGCCGCTATCATTTTTAAAGCTCTTGTGTTCTATCCAACAGAGTCAAGTGATTTTTTGGAGCACCGGTCGAAATATGGGTATTATACTCCAGCTTTATGCGAATATGGGCCTTCCCTAGATTACAGCCAGATCAGAATAGCTGAAAAATTTGATGCTACGTCGAAGGAAATCTAAACACTTAACAGCGTTTTTGGCAAAGTGATTCCACATAAGCTAGTCTGTGATCCACATACCGAGAACTGAGAAGTGTTCTGTTTGTTCAATACAAGTACCACTCATCGATGCGATGGTGGCATGAGGGTGGATTGCGTTTTAACGACTTAAAACAGTATTGAGTTCTTGAGGCATTAAAATTAAGTGGTTTTGGTTCCACATTTGGCAATGTTATCAAGATCAACTTATCATACACTCCCTTTTTGAATCCACATCCATAGGGCAAGAAGGAGCTGAGAGTGCTGTCATCAGCAAAACAAGTTAATAGATTAGAAGTTTAAGACAAAAAATCATTGATGGGTACTAGATAGAGAGTCGTAGACAAAACGGTTTGAACTTGTAACGAAGCGTTCCATTCTACTCCACATCATGTTATTTTGGTATTACATGTAAAATTGTACTTCACCAAATTCAATTCACACGCACCATGGACACATGACGTCACGGGAAAATCAACTACATTAATATTTTTCATTCATTTCTTACATAGTTCACAATTCACATTCGGAACTACTTGGGTGAACCAAAAGTACCCTTCCGACACACAGTCAGGCGGCAGAGTAAATTGGTTGTATCAATCATTTGAAATCCAGTCGTAGACAAGTGCAGACGAATTGGTCATAATAGCTTTCCTTGCTTTTGCGGAGCTTCCCCCACATGTGGTAAGGGTTTCGTGGAAAGACAAGTTAGGTAGGTGAAATTGTCCAGCTTTTTCTTATTAAGGCTTCCCCCATCGGTGATAACGCCCTAATTGCCACCAGGGGCTTTTGTACCTGCTGATTTACCAGAGCGTTTAACCTGCTGATTAGGCCCACCAGGGACATTCTACCGTCAGATCCCGTCATAAGCTCGACATCTAAATAATAGGACTAGTTTGGAGCCGAATTACCAGAAACCAGAATACCCGGAACCAAGTACCAGATTATAAGACCGAAATCCAAATCATCAGCAACCAGGACAACCGATACGAGACGAGCAAGACCAAAATACTGAAGAGTTGATACCCGTAAATCATTTGATTACCCGAAGTGAAATACTAGTAGCAGAATATTGTGTATTATAGATTTAAGAATTATTTTCAATAAAGATTTTGTAATAAGGTTTATAAACCTTTTACTCTGAAGATTCGTGTTTTCTTCAGGACGAATTTGGCAATACCGGCGAGCAGAACTTCGGTTGGAACGCAACAAGCACATCACAAACTATCCAATAAAATTTGAATAGAGTGGTTCGATAATTTCGAATCCAACGAAGAAAAGACTCATCCTTCTCAAATGCACGCATTTTTGATGATAGGGATTTGCCCCAAACTCTATCACATACACTTGAAATATCAAGTACAAAAATGATATATATGGACTTGTACCACTGTTCGGTGAGATACAACATCAGATTATATAGATACATAAGATTGCTATACGAAAGCAAGTTGAGAAACTTTCGTTCTGGAAAATATTTTTTCAGGTGATAACGTATCATGACCTTGGAAAGAAGGGACGTAAGTGCAATTGGACGACAATTGGATGCGAAGAAGATTAACTTTTTCGTGGGTCAGGCTGGATAAAAGCTGCTTTCCATCCACTCGGAAAGATACAAGTAGAATAGAAAAGATGGAAAAGCTAACGTATTAATTCTACCAGCATTGAAGAACAGTTCTTTGAATAAATGGGAGGAATACTAGCGAGTGGATTTTTGCTCATCGAAATAATTCAGTAAATTTTCAACTGTGCGTAACCAAATGTTTCACAAAAAATCCTTTATGCTCTAAAGTACAGAAGAAGTCATAAAACTTTCTGGGAGCGTTGAATTAACAGCAATCTGCACTTGCAAATAGGGTTTTTCTTGTAAGCTGACAAAAGGATTGTCGTTGAAGACGAACGTTGGAATCAAAGACTAATAAGTATTTCATGCAAAAAGTTTGTTCGTCGAATTGGATAATTACGTGAAACGCAATCATTTTTTGAGATTTACATTTTCGAACAAGGAATCTTCAAAAATTATGGCCAAATGTGGCAGAAGAGTCAAAGCAATTATACCACTGCTGTTAAAAAGGATAAGTATATTTGTAATATTATAAGCTCTAAGTTTTGGTGGAAGCAATACGACCCATTTATTCGGCTTCACACAGTCAAGTTAAATCTTAACCTAATTCTAGCTCTTATTCTGTTTGATTGTAAACGAGTTTTGGAATATTTTAAATACCGAATGTCTTCGTTTTTCAAGAATACCTATGAATTTTCTAAAAAAATTCTATTTTGTTTTTATTTGTATTTCATTTAGTATAAATATCAAAAATCGGTCTCCTTAAAAAGTGGGGAACACTTTCTAATAGTTTTCAATTGCTTGGTTTCTAGTTTTTGGGAGGAATTGCATTTATTCAAAATTTAGGAAGTTTTTATCGGAAGCACAGATTAGGGCTTCGATGCGTGTGTTGCACGTTTTTATCAAGCGTGACCAATTTCTGACAAATCGTCACGCAGCGAAGAGCAGCTCACGTCGGTATACATAAATGTATTTTCAGCATACCCAACATCCGAGTCGCAGCTTACAAGTATGTATATCGATCAACCTTGATCTAAATTAAATCGCGATTGAAAAATTATCTTGCTATAGTAGAAAGGTATTTGTAGTTTCAGATTGCTAAGGACTTATAGTTTTGGAAAACCTGGATACTTGAAAAGTTTAAAGGAAACTACACTAACTCGTTATTTTATCGGTGAATCATTTACAAAACTTTCCTAGAGAAAGGTTAATTACAAAAATTAAATTGAATTATCAATCAGCTATATTTCTAAATTAGTGTGAAGCGAGAACAGAGTTTCATTTTTACTACAAAACAATTAAGAAAAAAGTTAGTAAAACCGATAATAAAACAAAATCAGCAGGTTAAGTTTGATGAAATAAGAAATTTATATAAAATCAATATCTTTTGTTTAAAAAATAAGACACATTTAGCTGATTTTATGATTAGTTTAACTTTGATATTGAAAAAGGTTGTATTGAGGAAGACTCTATGCCTTAGGTGAATAAAGTTAAAATCATGATTATAATTATTATTTTCACTTAAAATATCCCACTTTTCTCGCTTCAACTTATCTACATTTTGTGTTTTAAATTTTGCACAAATTCGTATTCTATCCTTAATTCTTAAAAACAAAGATAAAAATAAATGGTTGAGTATCCTTTTTTCTTAAACACAAATGAGGATTCCTAAAATCACTATAAACGAAAATTGCTTCATAAAGGCGTTTACAACACTAACAACAATAACACCGATTTACTCATAAAATAAGGGGCTATAGAGTCTAAATACTTTTTCTTATATTTGCATTAACACGAATAATAATAATAGTAAAATACGTAGGAATTTCTATTGGTAATTTAATAATATCGACAATTATAATTCACACTGAGTATATAAGGGTATATTGTTTCTGTTTTTATTTTTTTAAATTATGTGTTACCACTTTTAGTAAATATCACCTTTTTGTTTCTGAAATTTAAAAAAATCGTAAAAGGATATAATTTTTAATCAGTTCGGTAAGGAAAATATAAAATAATTAAATTTAGAAATAAAAGCGAAATTATAAAACAGGATTGTTAAAAATAAAATAAAAAATATAGCTAAAATGATTGCATATTTCTAAACCTTTGTAAGATCTCATGTTTTTTAACAGATGTTAAGTCATTTAGAATGAAAGAACTTTTCGAATAAAATAATTTAGATTTAATGCAAAATAAGACATAAACTCCACACCACTTATTTTTCTAATTCTTGTAAATGTTAGTGTACAATATTAAAAAATAATTGGCTACAGCACTCATTCGGATCTTTGCAAAAATAGGCTTAAAACTCTTCCTGATATATTAAAATACTATACATTAAAATCGTACAAATCGTACATTAAAGTTTCGACAAAATACGTAAGTGCAATATTTAATATTAGTTTCAAAAATGATCCCTGCAAAAAGAAAAACAAACGGTGTAATACATGTATGATTACAGAGTTCGTGTTTGTGTTCGTGTTTAGATTTTGGCGCCCTGTGGTGGCCATGTTGTTTTGGTGACATCTATCAAATCTACTGTTTATTATTAAGTTACTGATGCCAAATTACGTACCATGGCAAATTGCACGATTATATCCAAATGAAAAAACTTCAATATTAAAATGATTGTTCGTAAATGCAAACGTTGAGCCCATTTTTCGTTAGACCTGGGAAGACCAGATCGCCAACATTCTTACTTAAAAGGAACGCAAGATCGACCGATAATACTGCCGCGATACTGAAAGTGTACAGCAAAACCCGAGTCAGTTGATTCCTCGCCGCAGTGCACATGAACTCGGTCTTTCACAGACTTCAACTTGGTGAATTTGGCTGCGGGGCTTACAAGATCCAACTGCCCTGTGTACCATTTGGAGGAGTACCCCGATTTTTCTGGAAAAAATCAACTTAAGCAAATATGCATTTTTAGATGGATGGCTGTGTTAAAAAGAAAACTTTCCATATATGAGACGGCACCAACCCAATTTTATTTTACAACAAAATGACCTGCGAAGAACTTTTAGAGAACGATGGAATTATCTAAAAAATTAGGAAAATTATTTTCTCCATTGACGGGCATTCATTTTTGCCACTAATCGGTGGTGTTCGCCGGCATAAAAAAAGAAATGAAACGAGCAAAATCCATTTTGAATCCGCAAAAATCTTTGAAATCATCAATGATCATGACACTGTAATGAGACTTCTATTAGAAGACTGCCCAGTATATGAAAGGACTTACAACTGAATTTTGACAAATTTTGGCATTTAGAATTCAAGCCATTTTTTTATTCCCGAAAGCTGGAAATTCTATCAGATTAAGTTGATAACTAAGTTCGATGTTGGAGTAGCACGAACCGTTATATTACAACACCTGAAAAAAACCCTTGCTCATATGGAGCTACACCAACTATCAATAGTTTTGTGTTGTGAACGACGAAAAGATTAAGCATGTTCATGATAGATGGACAGAAAATGAGGAACTTGAATTTTACAAAAATATCATCGAAGGAAGAGCTAATCCTGATGAAATTAACCAGGAAGAATACTTAGAAGAAGATTATCACTGTTGTATTTTAAACAATAATTTTAAGCCCTGGCAATTTTTTTTATTCTAAGAAAGTGATCGAAATATTATTTTTGTTATAAAAACTTGATATTTTGTGTGCATTTAAAATAAGCCCTATGAGCCAGGTTCCAAAATCGAATGAAATTGCAATGAAAACGAATTTTCATATCTAGTGAATTTGTGTTCAGTTTTCCACATTTCACTTACTTTCATAATTTTTAAATCCTTTCGAAATCGCCTTTAAGCTAAATTGAAAACAGCTGCCATATGTCACATCTCAGTTGGAAAATACAAAACTATTTTGCTTGTTAAGTTTTTTGATTGCTATTAAAATTTTGTGTGTAAATTCTGAAAAAAGTTAGTTCTTTATAAAAACTTGAAATGAGTACTTTATTGCTTGCAGTTTAACTGTATCAGACGGGAATGTGTAGAAGAAAAATGTTGGGAGATCGTTCAATTCAAACCCATTATGAATTGCTGACACTGCGTATATGGCTTAAAGAATCGTATCATAATACCGACTTTCCGTCAATACCTACAAATCAGTAAAACTTCTATTCCTACATCGCTGGAAAGGGCAGCTGTCTTAATATGTTTTCTTGCCGAAGAAAATTTCCAAATATCATTTGGAAAATATTTTGATATCCGTCTTGGTCAAAGTACTGTGTCAAAGATCTTGACTTCGAGAAACAAAATTACCCAAGTTGAATTCAACTTGAAATGACCAATGATGAGGCATAATGATCTTAACTTAATTTATTTCTGGAGTCATAGGATGCATCGATGGGGCGCAAATCGAGTTCCAACGCTATTAAATTCTATATAGAAAAGGATATTTTTCATTTTATTTTTGAAAATTTCACAATACTCGTAAATAATAATTCTACACAACTATAGATCTGATCGAATTTATATCACCTGAAAATCGAGGAAATTCGAAACACGGAAGTATGCATCAATTTTACTTCGAAGAAAATTAAATCAATATCGCTATAAATGAATATTGTAGAACACCAAATTTCATTTTGCATCGATTTCAATTTCATTTAGAGTGAAAGTGAAATGTAGAACCCAGTTGTACATTTTCGTTCGTTAAACGGGCACACAAAATAAAATGAGTCCTTGCAAAATATCGGGTTTTTCAATAAGAGTGCTATTAAAGTTTTTTTAAATAAAACAAAAACGGTTTTGGATATCAATGAAATTGTTTATTTCTGTGAAAGTACGTTCGATGCCATTATGAATGAAACTCGATTTCTTTTGCATGGCCATGGCCACCACGGGCACGCTGAATCCAGTCCAGACGCTGAATCCAATTTAGGCCAAGATCTTTTCGCAAAATTTGCCACAACGACGTCACAGAGATGCCCAACGCTTGAAAACGACGTGTGAGAGACACATTTGGGCTTTCTGCAACTGAAGCCTCAGCGGCAGCAATATTCTCGACACTATACGGGCACTTCTTTGTCTCACTGGCACGGGAACATTTTGTACTATGCCTGTGCCGTGGATTTAAATTTTTCCACTAGACGCTCAATTATTGATCTAGGATTATGGACGATTATGACGACCATAAATTGGGCGTAGCGCTCTTAACGTTGAAGCCACTGACTCCGAATTTCGGTAGTAAATTTTAATAATTTCGACTCGTTGTTGGCTCGTATGTCGTATATCTTTCCATCATGAAATGGCAAACCTTACTGAAGAGAAATGTCAAAAGAGCCGCAAGAAATATGGCGTTGTTTGCTGTCCCTGTCGCTTTACTTTTGTAGCGTCCCTGTTGAAAAACCCTTTACTAAGGAATGTCTTTATATTTGTTTTTTGCTCAGCTTAAGAATTTTTATTTGAAAACTTGAATATACACAAAAGGAATCATTCAAATTTTTTAGATGCCTTAGCAAAAAACAATACCCAAAATAAGATTTATCATTTTTAGGGAACTCGAAAAAAGAGAGGTATTTTATTAAAAACCATTTTTTGGAAACTTTTCTCCAATCGTAAGTGAGTTTTTACTTAAATATTTATGTCATTTTTTTATAGGCAACAGACTTTGGGGTCTTTAATTCAATAAACAAATTGCATTTATGTATCGAGTGAATAATTAAAAAATGATATCTACTAAGTTTAAAGAATATTAGATGACCAGTTAATGCTGTTGTCGAACATACAGACATTAAGATACTTTTTCCGACTTCCATAAATACCATCGAAATATCAAATTCGATCAAAATGTCTTGTTCTTTTTTTTACTAATGCATAAAACACGTACGCTAACGCTAACCATCAGTTCCCAGTATCCATCATCATCAACAAATTCCCTTTTCATACAACTCTTTTTTCAAGAACCGCTCTCTTATGTAATAGTGAGACTCTACCTTGTCGACCAGCGTTGCCACATAGAAAAAAAATCCGAAATTCAGTAAATTGAAACTTTCTGCAGTTGATATTTTATTGAACAATAGAAACAAACAGCGTTATTTATGAAATTTCACTGATACTCGGTGCAACCTTGGAATAGTTTAACCGAGTAGAAGCACTTATTTTGGGTTTACGCCTCGTCAAGCAAATCCTTATTTATAAAGAATTTTCTTAGCCGTTTTAGCTACGCTTTCCTTATGTCAAATAAAGTATCAAAAAAAAAATCACCAATCTAAAACTCTGGTTACTATAAACGTAAGCAAATCCCAGCTGATTTACATTACTTTTCAATACCGGTTACCTGCTATCATTTACAAATCAGTTGGGATTTGGGATATGCATTCCTCTTTTATCATCGCTTAGGAAAAGCCGAGCTGTAGCTATCAATTTCTGCATATTTTATTTCGAAAATCGATACGTCGTCGAGTGGAAATCTGCATCTCTCAATGTCATGGACTAAAACGAGTTTTGCACTGCACTGGTCTTCTCCTTCTTTCAGTTAGAGCGTTTAAAGAATGTAAATCAGTTATAAATGCAAAATAACTGTCCATTTTGTCTTCGTAACAGAAGAAGTTAAAGATTTTGAAAGAACTGTTACAGCCAATAGCTATTGCTGACATTATTCATTTCCTTTCAAAGAATACAATTTTCATGAGCATGGATATCAATGGGGTTTTCCATTGGCAAAATTAGATTTTCAAAAATAGTTTGTTTTTTTTTTTTGGCCGGGTGGTGTTTCAAGTTAATTTTCTATTTGTCGTAATATTCGTGTAATTTCGTGTCTATCATTATTTCAAAAAAGAAAACTTAATCTTTTTTAAACTTTCAACAGAACAAATTTTGACATTCGATTTCATTAGAAAGTATGTCGAATTCAAATAATTTGTACTTTAAGATTCTATGATTAGAAAGTTCACTTTATCACTTTATCATTTATCTTTCGAAAACTAAGCAAATTTTCACTTTCGATTCGTTCGAAAGAAATGTCATTCTCGTTAAATTTTTTTATGGCGAATAGATTCATAAAACATGTAAATTTAGTATAATGTTAGTAGTAATGGTAAAACAGATTTGATGCATCCATTATCCTTCTCCTACGCAAATGCTCCTCACCGTCTTCACTATTCATAAATAAAACAAATGTCATTTTAATTTTTAACGTCTCGCTTAAATTTCTCAATACTTTTATGAAACAATTTACAAATGATAATTCAAAATTCAAGTGTGACCAGATATGTGTAAATTAAATAGTTTTTGAAGTTGCCTTCTAAATACCTGTTTTTTTTTTGTTTATCAGTTTGGAACACAATTTAGTTTACATGAAAATTTAAATATAAATCAAGTATTTTATTATACAGAGAAGTTATACTGTTATTTTACTTCTTTTTGATATGAATAAACTTACCATACTGTTTTCTAATGCTCCCAAATTTTGAAATGTCAGTTTTTATTGATGTTTTTCAAATTTAAAATTTACCGGGCCGTTAGCATTACTTTATTTTTCTTAAATGATAAAGTATTATTTTTATATTTTTAGACCATAATTCTTTTTTAATAAAAATCATAAAAAAAAACAGCTTGGTCATACCTAAATCAGATAGAAATGTCAGTAAATTTCAAACTGCTGATTTCGCAATTTATTGAGGTTCATTTTATGCAATCATTCGACAGTGAAAATTTTTTTGATCGAACGTCAAAATATGCAAAGTTCATTCGAATGGAAATATCTATCGAATTATGTAGCTGTTCGTTCGAATCTCAAAATAATCATGACTAGCTTTATAAATTTAAATAAATCAATTTTCGATTTTTACTTGACATAATTTGCTCTTCATCTTCGATATAATGTTTGCAATTGAAATATGTAAATCAAACGAACCTAAAACCACATTTCCAAACTGACAGCTGAAAATTGTTTAAACATTAGTATAGGGATGGGTAAATTTTTCGAAATATTTGGATTTACAAAATTGATTTTTAATCGAAAAATGAATCGATTTTTTTGACAAATGGATTTAAAAAAATTGAAAAAATCTGAATTTTGACATATTATCCAAATCAAAAATAAATTCATTTATTTTACCAATTGAAACGCCTTCAAGTTTATTTCGAAGTTAGTTATTTTTTTAGATATCCGTTACATTTACAAGTAGAAGGGCAAACGAAAAGATACAAGAATATAGATTTCTTTTCGAATCAAAGCATGCAATGTCAGTTCAGCTTAAAAATTGTCTGCTTTTAAAGAAAATGTACAGCCGATTATACTGCGCATGATTATATTATAACATATTGCAAGTAAAGGGTTTTTCAACAGGGACGCTACAAAAGTAGAGCGACAGGGACAGCAAACGACGCCATTTTTCTTGCCGCTCTTTTGACATTTCTCTTCAGTAAGGTTTGCCATTTCATGATGGTAAGATATACGAGCCAACATCGAGTCGAAATTATTAAAATTTACTACCGAAATTCGGAGTCAGTGGCCTCAACGCTAAGAGCGCTAAGTCCAATTTATAGTCGTCATAATCGTCCTAGCAGATCAACAATTGAGCGTCTAGTGAAAAAATTTGAATCCACAGGCACAGTACAAAATGTTCCCGTGCCAGTGAGACAAAGAAGTGCCCGTAGTGTCGATAATATTGCTGCCGCTGAGGCTTCAGTTGCAGAAAGCCCAAATGTGTCTCTCACACGTCGTTCTCAAGCGTTGGGCATCTCTGTGACGTCGTTGTGGCGAATTGAAAACCGTCGAAAATTGGGTTCAGCGTGTGGACTTCTGCAAGCGTGCCCGTGGTAGGCATGCAAAAGAAATCAAATTCCATACAAAATGGCATCGAACGTACTTTCACAGGAATAAAGAATTTCATTGATATCCAAAACCGTTTTTGTTTCATTTAAAAAAAACTTTTGTAGCGCTCTTATTGAAAAACCCGATAGTTGTTTTAAGAATGGGCAGTAGATTTGATTTTATGGAAGTTTTTATTGTGGCAAACTGACCAGCGCACAGCGGACAATGAACAACACAGCTAACAGACAGTTTGGCAACAACGGCAACGCTGGCTGGTTGTGTGACAGAATTCATCGACTTTCTGTCATCGTCTATGTGCTTTCTGCTTTGCATGTACCATTCCGCTGTTGAGATATAACCTTTCACTCATGAAAAAAACAATCAATAATCTTGACCTCTCAGAAAACGACTTGATTAATCAAGTCATACAGTCTCAGTCAGGGTCTTCCTGGGACAGCAATAGTTACTTATCTCCATTCGGTATTCTTTCTTTAAATGTGGATTCTTCTTTAACATCTACTCCCGTGTTCTACACTAAGGCCATATCTGGTCAAAATCGTGGCTAATCTTTTCTATCTCAATACCTTTCCCCTGAGATAAACTTCTGATGTGATGATTCTCCTCTGTTTTAGATTAACATACGGGAATTACACTGATTTCCTCAAATGCATCAGTTATTTAAAAAATAAAAAAAAAAAAGAAAGAAAAAAAAAATATATATATATATATATAATCTTAAATAAGTAGGTAATTTCACACTACTGTTTATGGTGGACAGTACTTACATTAAGTTAGAATAAGATTATTTTATGTATTCGATCACACCTAGTATTATAAGTATCACTTACTGCCAGACCAAAAGACTGAATAATCACCTGTGATATTACTATGGTACAAACGAAATAATATTCAAGTACACATACTTATACTTTAATATAACTGTCTTTCAAAATATATTCATACATGTGTAATATTTGTCATGTACATGTTTTGTCTCGTACATATTTATATACATATTCATGTCTAAATGTCATAAGTTCAATCTAACAGAGAAAAAAAAAAAATAAAAATATAAAACATTCGAATAATAGTGACATCTCAATGTAATTTACTAGCTCATTTCATACACCTTTCAACACAAAACATATTGTAACCTTTCTAAATGAGATAAAAACTAATAGAGCGTTCTCGCTCATATTCTCGAAATAATATATAAAATAAAATTTTCCCCTGGCATTTGTTACCTCTCGTTATCTAGTTTTTAAGTTAGTATTAGTCTCCTGTACATATTGTACATTCGTATTAATGTTAATGACCTTCCGTCAATTCAAATGTATATCATACTCTCATGAGCAAGAGTAGTCAAACAATAGATAAAAGACAGCCACGAGGCATTTCATAAAAATAATCGCCAAAGCAGGCAATACATTATAGCCGCAGTTTAGCATAAGATATCGATAAGAACACACTATGTAAAAGATTTAAAAAGACTCAATAAAGAATTCAATTCTGCTTTGCATGCACTTCCACATTTCACTTTATTTTTTGCAAAAAATCCTAATAGATCTGACTTTTTTCGACAGTTCACAAATATGAAAAGAAAAATGACAGTTGTTACAAAAGTTGTATCATTTTCTGGTAGGGTGATACATTTTTTAGAAAATTTTTTTGAGGTTTTTTCATAATTTGTTCGTATTGAATGCATTCTTCGATAGAATTTTTTTTTAAAACTAAACGCTTTCATTTTAGTTCATTAATAAATTTGCTAAAGGGCTTAAGTGTATTTATAAACACGTACAAATATTTTTTTTTTTTTGAAATAAGTTCCTAGTTTACAAAAATTGATTTGAATATATTTTTTTTTAAATATTTGAACCCATACACATTAGTAACATTAGTTAAAATAAGTTTTTATTTCTTGTTTTAGACATTTTGATATCGGTAACTATGCTTCTTATGGTAATTCTCCTAAAGAAAGAAAGTCTTTGCCCAGCCCAAGGAAGGCTGAACCTCCCTAAAGATCGGCAATTAAGGTTTAAAGTTTAAAGCCATGAAAGTTGTATATTATAAGCAAGCTAAAATAAATCTAAGAATAACTTCTTTACGGAATGAAGGATGAATTGATCAGAACAGATAAGTTCGATAGATGATTAATCGATGGACACTCTGACTTTCAGTATAGACCTTCAGTTGTAAGATCAGAAGAGGAACTTAGAATATACATCGCGGAAGAGGATTAAGAGTATTCATGCCCAATTATGTGATGCGGAGTTTTTGATTTATATTAAATTATGTACAAAATTTAAATAACTTAAAAATTACTTATGATAATTTGATTTTAAGCAATCATTTTTAGCTAATATTAAATAAAAGAAATAAAAATAAAAAAATATCGTTCAATTGTTTACCTAATCGATCGCTTTCGTATCGTACTCCGACGTGCTAATGTCGCCAAATTATTATGATCAGCATCACCATTAAGCGGTTGATGATTATTATTATTGGCCAGGAGATGGGTTTGTGAATTAGCACCTTCGTTATTTGGCTCTAAACTAATGGAACCTGCACGGGAATCATCCTTGTCTAACGCAGCCATATCAAGCAAGCAATTGAAGAATGATTGTTTCTGTGTGTTTTGGTATTGGGGTTTTGTTCGTGATGTTTTTATTTTTTTTTTTATTTCGAGCAATGTATTTTTAAAATATTTAATGATTTGTGTTTAGTGTTTTTTTATTTTTTATTTTGAGATTTTTAATTTTTTCCCGAGATCCAATTAGTTTTTTGTTTTTTTTTTTTCCGAAGTTACGAAAATATTTATGTTTATTTTGTTTTATTTATGTTTTTTTGATTTTTTTAGCAAATATGATTGCAGTGAGCAAGAGCGAGAAAGAATTAAGAAAAATCAAGCAAGAAATATTTTATTGTTTATTTAAAATGTGTAAATATTAAAAAAAAAATAATAGATTGTATGTGAAATTACTTATAGGAAAAATTAGCAAAAATGTTTAAACTATTAGGAGAAGTAAATATATATGTATGTATATTTTTAAGTTTATTGATAAATGGATAATATTTATTTACTTAAATAGAAAGGTATGTATATAGTTTGTGTATATATTTTTATGAGGATAAGTTTCCAATTTTATATTTATAAAATGGTTATTTATTTTTAGGTTTTTTGTTTTATATAGCTAAATACGTCTATGTCATGCAAAAACTAGTTAATATATTTTTATTGTTGAAAAAGTGTTAAATTTTGGTTGAAGAAAGATTGTAAATGTTTTTTTTTGCAGAAATCCGTTCGATAGTAGGAATTTTGTTCGTCAATGGAACTGACTTGATTTTTTTCGATTAAAGGACATAATATTACAAATTTATATGTACAAAGGTGAACAGAACATTTTTGAACAGATACAAGAAAAAACACATTTTTTTAGACACACAAACATACAGTTAACTCATATCGAATTGATTTCTGAATTATTTTTTTTTGTTAAGTTTAAAGTAGAAAAGAATGAGAAATGCTAAAAGTGCTTATTTTCGAAAAAAGAATTTACAAAATTTAATCTAAGATCTTCTAATTAGTTTTACTAAAAAAAATAATCATGCAAGGTATTCCAAAAAATAACTAATAAAATAAAAAAAAACTAAGAACAATGGAAGTTCTTTAAAGAATCTAAAATACAATAATCAAATCAAGGAAATCAATATTATATATATTTTTTTTATTAAATATAGGACAATTATTATTTTCTAGATTTCTGGTTTCTAGGTCTAAATGATTTTTGTTTTTACTAATTTTTTATTTTATTTGGAATCTAATTTAATATATAATTATATCCCTGATGAACTTATGAGTAAAAATTGTTAATTTATTGTTAATTGTGTGAAATGTGATCACTAATACTAAGACCATAGCATTAACTCTAAATTAGGTAACTATATAAAAGGCAATTGCTTTATTAAGATAGTGTTATTTTTCTATATAAATATTTAACGAGCAAGTACATTATACACATTTGTATCTACTTATATATATTTTTTAAAATGTGTTTCTATGTTTTTTTTTTTAATTAAAATGTCCATTCCAAGTTGTGCGCAAAATAAAACAAAATTAATAAAATTAATCAAATAAAAAATAAATCAAAAATGAAAGGGATGTTGTCTTAGTCTGCGAAGTCTGGTAGGCATTTGTTTATGGATTTATGAAAAAGTATGTGCCCCAAACTTTAGCACAATATTTTGTTAATCGTTGATCATTTATTCGTTAGTGGTTTATTGAGTCGAAATGAATTCGATTTTAATTTAAAAGGAGTGGATTCAAATAACTACATTCAATATAACTTCAGTATTTGAGGAACTTTCTGAATTCGCAGCAAATTTAAAAATATTTCTTATATACAAATTATTTCTAATGGAGATTCCCGACAGGTGAGATTTTGACAGGTTATTACTGCCATATTTTTGAAGCTACATTTTTCAAATTCCCTGTCATTTATTTAATCTATCTGGCTCAATCAACATATTTTGCGGTTAGCAGCAAGTCCAAATAATAAATTTGGTTTATTAAAGTTTCTACATGACGGCATTACTTGCCACACAGGACACAGCCCTTGCCGAAATGCACATTTTGCTAAAGCTATTTTCGAACATGGATATCTTACACAGCGGTTATGTGAATTAGCCAAAGACATCGAACAATTTGAGGATTAGACTTCTTCTTGTGGGGCTTTATTAAGTCGCAGGGGTATGCCAATGAACTCCACAAAACTGTACTGATCTAAAAGCCAAGCTAATTTTGTTTGAGTTAGAAAGAAAACTAAACTTTGCTACTCCAGAACAAATTAATGGAACCACTGAAGCTGAGAGCTTAATGTCAATTATTCCAAGATTTTGTGGCGTTTAAGGCAGGATTCGTTCATTAGTTCAGTCAACAAAGTGCGCTCTTTGAACAAACTGGTGTTTAGCTTTAAATAAGCACAAGTTTTTCAACTTTACGAGCTGCCCAAAGTCCTAAAAATGTTTAATTAAGATGAGAATTTTTAAATGAACTCTTTTTAAGGTACAAATTAAAAACTGTTTGGTTTTTTTTGTTGGTTAGGGACACAGTTTCTAAAAACTTTGTTAGAAGACACGACTGTTTTATGTTTTAATTATTTTTTAATTAAATTTCAAAAAAACCTATTGATGCGGTTTTTCAAATATCGAATTTTGTAAAAAATATTTTCTTATAAGTTTTGCTACGTATTGTTTCTTATAATAATTTTAATAATTAATTTCTTGTATAATTTTTCTTTATTGAAATCCATTATGTGGATGTCTTAGTTAGAGATGGGTTGATAGTGAATTCGGTCCTTGTGATCCATTCACCAAAACGATTGGTTGATTGCAATCACAATAGCCAAACTCAATAAAATCTTGATGTCATTGTTTATCGCCTGCAGTCTAAGGCCGATAAAGTGATCCAATGCAACGAAGAAGTATGTTTCTTTTATTTAAATTATTCTCAATCAATTAACAATATCAAAAAGGAATGGAAATGAAACGGAATGAAACTTTGTTCCACACTTCCACAGTTAGTTTTGTTTCTTGTTCATAGTTCTTAGATACTTTCTAATGGCATGCTGAAAAATTAAACTTATCCCTCAAATCGAAGAATATAAAAATAAACTTAGGATTATTTTCACATTGTTTCCGAAAAAAATCGATATCGGTCTCGTTTCGAATGAAAACGACAAGACAAAAAATGATTTTAATCGAATGAACGACAAAAGATCGAATCTTTGAAACAAACAATCGTTGATTCATTGGATTCATTCAAAATGAGCGATTGACATAGCTCTAATCTTAATTGAGAATTATTCTTCAATTTAATGATTATTATAAAAATTAAGTGATACACAACAGAATTTTATTATAACATTGTAAGGCCCGTTTTTTGAAATAAATAAGATTTTCGAAGACGAGTTCTTACCATTTGTTGTTTTTGGATGAAGGAATACATTTTTTTGATCCATAAGGTAGTGTTTTAAACACTATTCTATTCGAAGTCAAGTTTAAGATATTGTGGCATGTGGTTTCCGAGATATTGGGATTGTTTAATTTCAATCGAGAAAAATACGATTTATGAAAACCATTGTTTAACATTTGTATGGTGGGTACCTTTAGTTTTAGGTAAAATAATTTTTTGTTCTCACATCATGTAGATTATATTGAGAAACTTTAATTTATCAAGTTTAAAAAAAATCTATCATGGGGTTTACGAAATATTGAGTTTAAAAAAAAAATTTTGAATTTTTTTTTTTAAATCCAAAACATTTTTTTTTTTGAAAATTTGAATACACAATTCTAGTAAAATTTTTGGGGGGCTTTAGCAAAATAAAATTGATCAAAATCGGTTGCACTGTTTTGGAGAAAATCAAAAACAAAAAATGGTTCCTTGGGGGGTACCAAAAATATCCATTTTTCGGAAATTTTTTTCAACCATTATCTAGCTTTAACTAAAGGAAATTTTTTTGTATTTTTCATTTTTAGATCTGTCGAACAGTTTTTGAGAAAAAAAAATATTTATAAAATTTCGTTATTTTTGGTCTTAAAAAAAAAGAAAAAAAAAAACATGTGGGGGGGGGAGAAATTAAAAATGATATCTACCAAGTTTAAAGAAAATCGCCGTAGCCGTTTAGGCTGTAGTCGAACCGACAGACGTAATGTCAACTTTGATCAAAATCTCGAGTTCGTTGCATATGCACGAATTAATAACTTGCCTTATAGTACTTATAAGCCGCAAGTAAAAAACCTTTATATTGCGTGTCGGTTAGTAACATTGAATAACTTTGACATTTATCAACCGATTGTCTTGAGTAGACATTTTTTGAAACGTCAATTGAGTACAGTTTTAACCATGAATTTCTTCAATGCAAAACAACGATTACAAATAATGATGGTATATACATACACTGAAAATAAATTCCTAGGTAATATTGACAAAAACGTTTTGTTGACCTTTAACAAACCAATTTTATCGTTCTGATAAAATGTTTGCCAATACGAAAGAATGATTTTGTTGATTTCAAAAATTTTTTAAAATTCAGCATGATTTTTTGTCAGTTTAACAAAATATGCACTACAAATAATATTGTCAGTTTAACAAACCAAGTTTTATTAATATAACAAAATAAAACAGAGATTTTTGTCACATCGACAAACTTTTTTGTGATGTTAACAAAATGTTTGTTGTATGTACAAAAAATCTGTTTTGTAAATGTTTGTCAATATCACAAAGTTTTTGTTAATTTTTGTTTGTCAATTTAACAAAAAATGAAAACATTTTTGTTAAAATGACAAATATTTTGTTTTGGGGTTGAATTATTTTGTAATATTGATAAAATAATATTATCAGATAGATAAAACTATTTTGTAAGGAAACCAAAAAATTTCTTTTGTGTATGATATAGTTCACACTTGGTTTTTGTTAAAAAATCGATGTAAGATTAAATGAACTTAACAAAAATTGCGTATTATCCATACGCCCTCACAGATGGTTGCATGTGAGATCGTAGGGACGAAACGCCAATTTTTGTGGACTTAAATCCCAAAAAAAAAAAAAAATATTTTGACAAAATTAATTTTGTTTTTTTGTGGATTCAACAAAAGAAATTTGTAAAATTGACAAAATATTTTGTTAATCTAACAAAATATTAAAAGAAATTTTTGTTAATTTAACAAAATAATGTAGCAAAATAATTTTGTTAATATAACAAAACAACATATTCAAGAAAAATTGTCTTCAAAGCGTTAATAAGTTGGTTTCATTTCTATCACTATAACGATCCTATATACCGGCAATTAATGTGCTAAAAAATGTATGGACCCTGTTGGGCATAAATAAAAGTAAGACTTCATATTTAAGAAAAATGTGCAAGAAATTATTTATTTTCAAATTTCAATACCAAATAAATTTAAGGCGGTAACCACAAAAAAGTTAATATTTAAAATAGTATAATAGTATTTTTAGAAAATATCGTGCAAATTTAGTTATGTATATTTTTTCAATTCAAAGTTAAAACGATTTAATTTTTTTTTAGTTTGCTATATCAATTAAAATGTTGCACACTGTAGTTTCTAAAGTAATCATATGCAACTTCAAAATCAACTACATAGGTACTTAGTAGCCCTTTCAACATTGGCATTTTTGATATTATCGGGAGAACGAAGTCAGCTGTCAGTGGCAGATGTCCTAGAATTGTTACCTAACCTGTCTTGCATTGCACTATTAGGAACTTGTCAAAAAATAACTTAAGTCAAGATTTTAATCGCAAAATTACTCTGTCAGAAATGCTATTTCGTTAGGATATGAAAATATTTACAATTTTTTGTAATCCTAATTAGAGCTTCAACAAACTTATCTCTGAAGTCTTTTTGAATTCACTAAAATATATTTAAAAAAAAAAAGCTACTGTCATTTTGAAGTATGTAGTCAACTTGATTTCACTAATTTTAAATTAAGGAAATTCGACAAACTAGTTCTCGATGATATTTTAAATTATCTTAATTGTTGCTAGTAAATGAAGATAATTTAATTTTTATGACTCCGAACAACTTACAAAATGTTAATTTGAAGTATTATGTACTATATAAGTAGAATATATACAAGTTGTGTTAGTAGAAATTTATTCGAATGCATTCCTTAGAATTTGTTTGTCTCTCAGAAGTACTTACTATTTTTTAAAGGAAGAATATTAAAAACTTTAACGTAAAGATCACCATGTTTTCTTATTGTTTGAAAAAAGCTGTAAGGGCTTTTCTGTGTGTGTCTGTTTATTTTTAATTTACATGGGGTATGTTTTCAAGAATCTTTTGCAAAAATTGTGATTTTGAGTCAATGATGTTTAAATTGTATTGGAAAAATGAAGTTTTATTTTGGAAGAACAACCACTTGAATCTAAAAAATAAATAAAAATGAGAATTAATTAAGTGGTTATTTCTTGAAAAGAAATATACATATACATAGCTTAAGCAGAACTTTTAGCCAAGAAATTATGATCTGCAGAATGTTTAAATAAGAAATCGAAAAGTCTTACTGACCTATCAAAAACGTGTTAATGCGTTAGTAAAGTTTTTGTGGTAAAATTCGATTAGTCAAATTAATGAAGAGTAGGTTTGACGAATATGTTCTTTTCTGTCGCCAATAACTTATACATACAATAACATTAAGGCTTATTTAGCTAAACTTGATTTGTAAGTAATAGTAAGTAGTTTTAAAATATATTTGAATAATTTGTAAAAATGTGCAGAATAACTTGCAAATATGGGAACGTATTGTATTTTTTCTAGAATGTTTGGAGGCAAACTCTTAGGTTTCGAAGGTTCTAACAAAGATAAAAGTGAGCAATTGAGAAGTAAGTTTAAATCTGTTGTCCTCTTCGGGAAATAGAATTTTGTTTTGACTTCAGATTCATCGACAAACCCATTAGATGATCATCGTCTACGGCTTACATTAGCCAACAATATTACCACAGGCAAAATGTTCTGCAAAGAAAGAAAGCATCCAAGAAGCTGATATCGAAAAGATACTCTAAATAAAATCAATCTCCAGTTAGGCTGAACTGTTTGGTGAGCTTGTTTGAAATATTTATAGCCTAGGTCATTATGGACTTTCAGTACTAGAAAAATTGCTGAAAAAGATACGGTGGCGGATGAACCCTTTAATTGCTCAAATCCTCGTTATGGTTTACTGTACAAACGGTCTTTTGTCCTAAAGTTAAACAAAGGATCTGTCCCTGGATTGAACCTTCATGTTACCTTTCCTACGATTATAACGGAGCCACAAGACCTTCGGATAATCATAACCCTCAACATGCCAACAAAGAATAATGACCTGAGAATATGCACATGGAACTTCTTAAACACCAGGTGCTTGATTCCGTCCTAATATAAGGTATAACGCAAATATGAACACAACAAAACGGCATCAAGTATGATTATAGCAGAATTAAAATACTATATTTTCTTTATACAGCTGCGGTAAGATATTGCATATTTTAGGATGCAGATTTATTTATTTATCTTACAAGTACAGTAGACTTTCATAGCATTTAAAATTCTTTGCATTCATTTCTGCTTATGTGGAAATCTATCAACTCTTCAAATTGATTGTACCGTACTGCGGCTTTATCTATTGGATTATTTGCACCATAATTAGTAAAGTATCTACCATTCTAGCTACATAAAAGAAATCGTTTTCTCTTGGCCTTAAGGAGCGTGATGGAGCATAAATAATAAATAATGCCAATATGAACTGTCAATATGTCCCTGCAAAGTACCACTTGCAAACATGACGTCACAAGTCGCACAAAATGGTATAATTTCGGTACACATTTCTTAATTCATACTTTATACCTTCTTTATTAGGTATGTTAGTTTATGCCATCTTTAATTCATTAATTAATTTATTAATTCCATCTTAATATGATCTTTATTAGGTATTGTTTTAAAGAACTTCACTTGGTGTGTTTACTTCTACTTAAAGCATTCTTGAATACGTCTTAAATTGGCATTTCTTAAATGTTTTTTTTTTTTTGTTACTGAATTCCTTCTTTAATCCTTCTAAAAACATAACTTTCTTGTTTTAGTCCTAAATCGGTATTTTTCAGATTATTTAATACGTATTTAAGTCTTCTTAAACAGTATAATTAAAAACACGAGAGAGTTATTTGAGTAGCACTTTGAGACAAGTTATTTTATGTATCACAGTGGCACAATAGGCAGAGCACAAGCACGGCAAGCGAAGCGTGAGGACTCGGGTTCGAATCTCAGTGGAGAGCACAGAGGTTAATTAAAAAAAATGAAGAGAACTCCAAAATAATCAAAAATAATAAGAAACCAAACATTTAATAAAAAAACTTTATTTTTATTGTTTTTTTTATAATTTTTTCAAGAATTGCCGTAGCTCTTTAAGAAGGAGTCAAGAAGTATTTAAGAAGATGTAAGGACCATATTATACAACAGTATTCTAGGATTGAGTGAACCAAGGAGATGAACAAGGATTTGAGGGTGTAAGGATCACTAAAGTCCTTAGAATTACGAAAGAGAAAACCAACAAAGCATTTGCCTTAGAAATTAAAAAATCCATAGGCAAACCAAAATTTAATTGGGTATCAAAAAGACCCCCAAGTTCTTTTTGATAACTTCCGCTCCAAGATAAAGAATTGAACACGGTCAAAAGCACGGCAAAATCTGTGTAAGCCGTGTCAATTGATTGCGATGTTCCATGTACAAAGACAGTAATTTGATAAGATACTCGTAGCTTAGTAAGTTACGGTAGACCTTCCACCAATAAATCCATGTTTAGGAACTAGATTTTAAACCACGTACTACCGAATAATATTTGTCATAGGAAATCGGATATGAAATAAAATGATCGCCTTTTGTTTCGCTCCAGAAATCTCTACGACACAACAAAAATAAACAAAAATAAGAGGATCCAACTTTGTAGCAACAAGTAGTGCAAGTAGTACGGATATTCGAACCATCAAATGAAATCACCTTTTTGGTGACCGTTGCAAAGCAAGTATCTGACATCCATCTTACGAGTTGGTACATTTAGAAGAAATAATGTCAAACCTGGCCTTTTCTTAGTTGTGGAGAAATTCAAAGCTTGAAGTTAGATGAAAAAGAACTTCCGAAACGCCCAGATGAAGAAATTTAATGTTGCTCTCTAAATCATACTTGGAGTTTCCACTGATCAACAAACAGATCAACAAAGCGCAAAAAATGATGACATATACTAGCAGAGGTCTTGAAATACGTAATTTATGTTTTGGCATGGTGTAGGCATCAAATGACTAACCAAGTATGGATGGAAGAAAAGTTACCCGATGATCAGCTTCATATGGTCCACCTGCAAGAAGGAAAATCAATTCCAGGCATATGTATGAACTAATTCTCCCTTTTTTCAGATCTTTTTCAAAAAAAGCTTAAGAAACTCTCAACCTAATTAATTGCACTACATTTTTTACGTCCTTAACTGCGCGTATAGTTATTTGAATAAACTACATGCCTAATTTTCTACAGTTTGTAACGTATGCTCCTACGTAGTTAATTCAGAAAAAAATAGAATAAGGGCAAATCTTGGACTCTTATGATCTTATGAAGGTTTGTAAATTGCAAATATTTTTGTATATAATGCAATTATAAGTTTTTTCACCTGTGGGCCTAAGTCCTGGAAACTGTTGTATTTATAAGAAACTCAGAGCACGTGTCACCAGAGAGCTCGAATACGCTTATTTTCCATTCCATCGAAAATTTGCATGTACTGAGAGATAAAGTAAGCACCCTTGGGTAGGCTAACGTATGCCACATAAGATTGATGCAGTGGGGCAGAATATTGTTGAATATCCTGCTACCTCTAATCTAATATCGGAATACTTTTTTATGTCCGAATACGATGAATTAGGCAAACAGAAAATGCAGTTCTAGCCACATCGCACATACTCGTACATCATACATACCTCGTAATACAATGCCTAATTTTACAAAAAAAAATCCCGGTTGAACCCTTGATTTGACACCTCCCGAATTCTTCTTATGGGGTTACTTCAAGGATAATGTGTACATCAACAAACCAACCAACACTTCGATATTTAAAGGATGAAAGTACTGAGGTTAGAATAGAAGCCTGCTGTTATGTTATGCAAAATGTGGTATAAAGAACTCGTCTTTGCTCCTCAGCCTGATCCTTACATAATTTTAAAAACCTATGTGGTCAATCAATGAAATTCAAATTATCAAATTGCATTTTACTTCAATGTTATAAATTGAAACAAAACTTCGAACTGAACTTTCCACCCAAGAGATTATCTTGATTGGTTTTGTACTTCCTCGTACGGGGCGATTCCCCCGGAAAACCTTTTTTTTATTTTTAGGTTGCAGTGGCTTGGAAGCAATCCCAGACCATGATAGTCCTATACGCACCAACAAATATGCCTATATAGTACATAAACAATTACGCTAAGATTACATTTTGCCTGGGCTTTTATTATTGATATTTGTCAACAGTGAACAATGGTAGGCTAGTCTATGTCTCCCCTATTTTCAAGTTAAGTGGATTATTTTTATTTTTGTAGATTTCACCTTTGGCTTATATCGAAATGAGGGTCTTACGTCTTCCTATTCTATGTATCTATCGACCAGTTGTACAATATTGCAGTGTTGTCACTTGTCATTGCTGTGGCTACAGATTTTTAAAAATGCCCAAAATCATTGCTTGGAAAATTTTCAACAGCTGATAGCACTATTTAAAATAATTACCACTCCTTAATATTTAAGTTTGTTTCCTGTATAATTTTTTTAAAAGGTCAATTTTCATTAATTTTCTTTGCGTAGTTATTGCACTCCATAGTCTACATGGGGGTCTCCGTTGAAAATACAGTCTGACAACATTGTGTGATGGAAGGCAACAAGTACAGGGTGGGTCAAAAGTTTCTTTCGAATTTAAAAATGATGTCCTACGAAGAGTTTTGGAAAGCGCTCTAGAAAAAGGCCGTCTCTGTGAGCATGAAGCTGGTGCTTATTTGAAGGACATTATCGTCCATACTTAGCCCAAAAAAGACTCCATAAATCATACTTTGTGATCCTAAAATAAATTATTAATAAAAATTATCACTTTAAATTAGGAAGTCACTTTTGACCCACCCTGTACTGAATTGAATTTTAAAGCCATAATTTCATGGAGTGTCTGTCAAACGGGTGTCCCATAAACCCGCCCCCCATGGAAATCAACAGACTGAAGACTTTAATTAGAAAATTATAAGGAAATAACCAAAAAAAAAATAAACTAAAATAGTGCACAAACAATATAATAAACTACCATTTAAATGTGAAACTGCCAAAAACAAAAAATTCGTAATAAAATTTAAAAAATCTATTTCATTTGAAAATATATCGTTTTTTTTTTTTCTTGGTGTTGTATGCATTAAGTTGTCAAAATGAATCGGACTGGCAGAAGCAAGCGAAATTTTGGCTGGAATTATATATTTTTATTGAATGTCCCGTTGTTCAATAAAATTTCTATTTGGATGGGATTTTAAGGTGAAAAAACGTCGACAGAAAATTTTAAGTAAATTTATTTAGGTCTTTATAGAAATTCGTCTATAAATAGGATATATATGTATGAATATAATTTCACAGGGAAAAATTGCCAGGGAATTGAAATAAGGAAGTACAACATAATCATTTATTATATTAGCGATAAAAAAAGAATTTATATATATTCATATATATGCCAACAAACGAAGCAGGATTTTTTTTTTTTTAATATATAATTTTCCAGTATATATGTAAAGGTACATTTAGCAAAATCAAATATTAAGAAAATGATTATAATGATATTATATTGTTGATTAAATGTAATTTTATTTATAATTTGAAAAGAATATTCGCAAAAAAGCAAGTACCGGCTGATCGGCAGCGGTAGGACTACTTTTCATATCATCATCTTTCTTGGCCTTTTTAAGTTGGAAGGAACAATATTTTTTTAGAAATTGCATTGTCGTTATGATGTGAGTAAAAAGTAAATGAGAAAAAAAAAGTAATAAAATTATCATCAAATATTTTCAAATAGTAATATTATTGTATTTTTTTGTTTCTTTTTCAAAGTTTTTTTTTTAATAACTTAAAAGATTGTAATTAATTTAATTTTTTTTTACTTAAAAATAATCATGTGCAAGTTTAAACTTTGCTATGGCCACAAAAAAACTCTTTACCTACAAAAATTATTTTATTAATATTTTTTTTCTAATTACATCATACTTAAATAAATTGAACATTGAACATTTATTCAAAAACAACATTAATTCAACTGGTTCAAGGTTTACTTTTATTGAAGGCAGGAAAGGCCTAGTAATTACAACCTTAAATTCAATAATAATAAATTAATTAATTTATCCTACTTTTGGAAAGTTTAACTATGTTTCAAAATTAATTAAATTAAACAAAACACAAAACACACAAAAATTAGTGCGGTTTAATATACCTCCTTCCAATTCTGCATTTATTTATCAAACGTGAAATAAATTTAACGTAAATAAAATTAAAGTGTTTTATCATAACATCCAAAAACTGTTTCTAATGTTTATAACAGTTTTTTTTGTTCTAAATTCTTATAATTTGATGAAATAATTACAAAGTAAATTTTGAAATGTGTTATGAATGCAACGGCTCTGGGAAATATTTTTTTTTCCGAAAATTCTGGGCTTGTGATGTCCATTTCCCGGTTTATGATGACATTTATGGCTGCTCCGAAAAATGATTGCACATGTACGCCATCGGATTTTTCTTGGTTAATCGGCTATGAAGTAAAGTTTTTAGGTCAACATTTTGAGCAGCCTAGTGTTAAGGTCTAAGCATGATACAACTCTTAACAACTTCCTAACTTATAAGAAGTTTACTGACTTGTTCTAAGTTTTTTACTAGTGCACGGTTAAGGCTATTTTGTAATAAACTGCTTTTGAACACACCCCAAACAGACCTTTTTTGACATGTCAGTGCTTTAATCAATTTAAAAAGATAATTTCGGTGGGGGCAATACCCCCATTTATTAGGCTTAATACAAGATAATTCTTAATCTAACTTAAATCTAGGATTGGATTCAATTGGAAGAATGATTGATATTGAAGTCGAAACATTTGATGTTACAATTAATCCTCCGAAGCATGCGAGAAATAGATTCGTTGGAGCCATAAGAGGTACGATGAGTTGAGTAGGCATATAGAAGAGACGAGGATTTATTATATTACGCGAATTAGTGTTGAAAGAGATGGAATTATTGTAGAAAGTTGTGCAGTCAACAGATCCTGAAAGTAGTCGATAAATGAAGAGAATGTCGCTTATTGCTTTCCGTTCTTCCAGCGCATTCAAGTTAATTAACAGAAGTAGAAGTAGGTAGAATAAAAGCGTTGTTCCAAGACAGACCCCGAAGTGCAAAACGAAGGAAACGACGTTGAATGCTCTCGATTCTGGATATATGAATTTGTTGAAAAATGAGACCATACCCGACAGGCGTATTCAAGAAGCGGGCGAACAAATGTTATGTTTATACATATCTTATGGATCGGGTCACGTAGACATCAGAGAATTCTTTGGACCAACGTTTCACAAAGTCTTGTGTAGAGTTTTTTTGAGTATAATCAAGTCAATATGTGTGAGAAAGTTGAGGGGTCCCTATCACATAAAAAACCAAGGCCTCGAATTGACTCAGCGGTGGATATGGGTTGATAATGGAGAAGGTATCGACGGGGTGTAGATTGGATCATTTTCGTGAAAAAGTTATTGAATGACATTTGGAAATATTTAGCTCTAAATATATTTTTAAGGCACCAGACAGAGAAACTATTGAGATCAAGTTGTAGAAATGTGTCATCGTGTGTGGAAGAAATGGTCTTGAAAAACTTTGTATCGTCAGCGGCGTAGATTGATGCATGGGAATGTTTAATGATCGTCTCAATATCTTTAATTGTAAGAATAAAGAGAAGAGGTCCTAAGTAGCTGCCTTGTGGGACCCCGGAAGTAGCTTAAAAATCATCAGATTAGGAAGATCTGAATAGAACTTTGTAGTAACGGGTTTTCAGGTAAGAAGAAATCCATCTTAAGAAGATAAGTTCAAGCCCAAGGCTGGACAGTTTGAATAGAATAAGCTTATGTGAGATTTTGTCAAAGGCCTTACTGAAATCGGATGACACAACGTCGACTTCCTTTCCGTTTGCTAAGGCTGAGAGGCTAAAGGATACGAATTCATCAAGGTAAGTCGTTTTGGACCTACCCTTTACAAACCCGTTGTATAGAGAAAATGAGAGACTTACAACGAAAACTTAAAATATCATACAAAATGCTTTCAAAGATTTTTGGAATAAGTGAAAGATTGACAATTGAACGATAGTTTGTAACTTCACTTTTTGGGCCCTTTTTATGTATTGCGGTTATGAAAGAGATATATTCGACGTTAGGATCTATATTCGATACAAATTTACAAAATCATCGTCTCTTTAACCTGGTATGATATGAAAATTATTTAAAAAACTAATTAATTTGACTAAAGTTTTGCACAATTGGCTTTAAGTCACATACACGTAAGTCAAATATACGCACAACTCCTATCAGATGAAGCGGAAGAATCTATTAAGGAAGAAATTTATCACCTGCTGAACACAGCCTATTTAGTCTGTGCGGATTACGATATCAAAGTTTTCCTCGGAACCTCTAATGATAAAGTGGAAAAATAGACATCTTGGATTTGCTGTGGTAACTGTATCCACGAAACGATAACACATAACAGCTTTCCACTAACGGATTCGTAATACAGTTTGGATTTTTAAGGTTTTAAAGATCAGAAAAGTAAGCTAGCGCTCTCCAGATGGTCTAACCACCAAAAAATTCGACCATGTGCTAATCAACCCATGGTACATGTATCTAACATTTAAGACGTGCGTATTTGGATTGACAAGTTGCGGCAAGTTTAAGACTTGCAGGAAAATAATTTGCGATCCACCTAAATAGAAAAATAAATGTTGGACGCCTTAGTTTGTCCAAAGCTGCCAGAGTCTACACAAAGTATCTGAACGAGGAACTCTCCGTTGTATGTTCATCTCTTCTAGACGCCAACACTAAGTGGTTTTCGTATTGCAATATCGCAAAAAAGCAATCGAAACAATCGTAGGCTTCGAACCTCCCCACAGAAAGAAGCCTTATTATAATGATGAATGAGTTCAACTCAAAAAAGTGACAGATAATTCACATGCAAAACGAATATGCTAGAAGAAAACAGGAGAAACGCAGCCGCACAGTTCAAGAAGATCGAAAAGTCTCGCAACCGGAACAATAGCCGACAAGCTTATAAAAAGGTTAAGCAAATGACTGCTGGTTTTAATACCTCTTCGAAAAAGCGATGCTAACTTGGAATTGAACCGCCCGGATTAGCAGATGTATTCAAGCAGCATTTACAATAGCTTCTTAATGTGTATCATGGGTAATAGGACCAAAAGGTAACCTCCTTCTAAATCAATGAAAAAAAATTTAAAAACAAGGAAGCTACAAAATGTGAATAGCATTCAGGAATATAGAAGTTATTGCTTTAGTGTTTAGTAGATTAAATACATAAAATCTTCAACCGAAAATACGTGAAAAGAAATATGTCCGACGACTGGACCATCAGCTCCAAATGTCCCTTTTTTAAAAAAGTCGAACCTAGATCCTTTACGAGGCAGATTCCAATTGAACGCATAAAAGATCGTAGCTAATGTGCTATGTGAACTGTTTAAGACGTTCTGCAGCAATATAGTGGATAGGTGCCACTGGCTTCCACTTTGACTGATCGACCAAATTTGACATTGAGAAAAATCCTGGAAAAGACCAACAAATAGAACCAATAATTAATAACTAATTAATAGCCTTAATCGACTTCAGAGACTCTACATGGAAATGGAAGCATTCGGAATCCCTGGCATACTGGTGCAGCTGTATCCTATTTTACAGTGAGTAACAGAGGATAAGGTTTTTCAAACTATCCAATAAATGCATAAGTGATTTCTTCAATCTCGGTCTGGATCAGATGATGAACAGCGAGGGCACTATTTTCAAAAAATCCATTCAGCTGTTGATAGAGTATGAAGACGATGCCGTCATCATCCGTTCCCAACCTTTCACAATAGAGTCCTTCATGATCAATGATTGAAGATAAAGCGGAATTTGTTAGTTTTCAAGTAAACAAGAACAATTCCAAATACGTGCTATTAACAAACAAACCTAAATCTCTCTTTACCAACTTGGACAAAGTGTAAGTATTGATTTAAACAACTTAGAAGCAGTTAACGAGTTCATCTACCTTGGAGCTAATATTCATTCTACGAACGACACCTAAGTGGATATACGACGAGGAATTACCCTAGAAAACTGCTGATACTTAAGTGAAACAAATGAGTTCATAGCTTCGTCATAATGCATTGCAATCTCTCAAAAACCCTTGAACTACCACCCTGCTCAACGGTGCCGAGGGTTGGAGTATAAATAGAAAGGCGAGCTGATACTGGACTCTATAGAAAGACAAATTTTTCGACAAATGACTAAATCAGCGACAAAAGACCAAATGTGCGAGCAGGATGAATGGAGAAGATGATACAACCGGGAACTCTTTGAGCTGTGCCAAAAAGTGAATGAAATGCAGCAAGTGAAATTTCTTCGAAAATATTTGCTCGAGGAATAAAATTCTCCACCATTCCATTCCATTCCCCATTCTTCACCACTGATATTCCGTTTTAATGATCGAACCATCACGGATGCAAGAAAGTTTGTTATAGCTGGATACCTGGGTGTACTCAGGATTGTAGAGCATTAAAAGCCACCGTGTTTCAAGTATTAAAACTTTATAAATCGGGCGCCATTTAAGTAAGCAACGAAGTTCGATTACAAAAAAAAACGAAACACTAGTGATCGTAAAATAAATTGTCTTATTCATTGAAATATAAAATTCTTTAATAGATCCTAAAAGTGTCCATCATGTCCAATGAATTGTTGAAGAAGGAGACCTCATAAACAACAGAAGCCTTCTATTTACTGGAAGAATTCTGATCAGTCTACATGGCTTCCGTTGCACATATACTTCTGCACCCGCTTGGCTTAGGTTCAAAATTCAAATTCAATTCCCTCTGTGATGAAACGTCTTTAAAAATACTTATAGTAAGTACTAAGAAGGGAGGCTGATGATCGAGACGGATCCCGTGAAATTGCCTATAATCTTGGCAGTAGTACCTACACTCAAGTCTTTCTTGTTCCACTTTGATCAACCATTTTCTATACAAATATTGATTTAGAACACGCCCGTGGATCCATTACATTCATAACACATTTTTGAATAAAAATAAATTTTTTAATTGTCTATAAATTAAATTTTGCTAAAACATAACCAATTTTTAATCAAATAACACATTGTATTTACAGATTTATTATAAGGTTTATTAATTTTGGATTCATATACTTATGTGGTTTTTTTTTTTAATACTTAATACATTTAAAAATTTACAATAATTTAAAATTAATATTAATTTAACCAATAAATAAATCTAATAGACCAATATTTTTGCTGTGTTTTAATATTTTTTTTTTAATTTACACATAATATATATATGATATATTATTTAACCTATATTTTTGTAATATGCATAAAGAAGTAAGAAAATTTAAAAGAACAAAAAAAACTTACCGGCATGCCTGAATCTATTTGTCCGAAACGCGTCGTACGCCAGGATTCTAAAATTAGAAAACCACCATACATTTTTCCAACTGATAATTTTCCTGTATTAAGTTGATCGGTTTTCGGGACCAATAAATCAAGGACTTTTCTGGCCTGTAACGGCCATATATGCGTTATGGTTTCCCTGAGTTCCATATCGGCTTGATCCATTTCCTCAGCTGTTGAAATATTATTAAATTTAATAAAAACAAATAAAATCTTAGATATATTTAATTATAAACTTAAAAAGTAAGGAGAAAACCAAATGCCTTTGAGTGTGATAAGGTACTTGAAAAATTATTATTTTTGGATCTTGCGAACTTGTTAAAAGAACCAATCAAAGTAATAAGCTGAACTGAAACCTACTAAACATTTAAATCTAAACTGTTTTTGAGACACCAAACTGAAAAATTATAGAGATCGAGTTGGATAAGAGCAGAATCCTGTGTTGAAGAAATAGTCTTGAAGAATTTGATATCGTCAGCTTAGAGAGATATATGAAAATATTTAATGACCACTTCAATATGGTTAATAGTAAGAACAAAAAGGAGAGGGCCTAAGTGGCTGACTTGAGGGACTCCAGACGTTACTAAGAAAGAGCAAAAGGATGTAGATCTAAAACGAACACTGTAGTAACGGTTTTTCAGATAAGAACAAATCCATCTCAATAGAATGGGTTCAAAACCGAAGGTGGTTAGTTTGAAAAGTATAAGTCTATTGGAAATTTTATCGAAAGCCTTACTAAAATCGGTGGATACGACATCGACTTTCTTGCCATGCTCTAAGGCTGACAGGACATATCGACGGTTAAACTTCATAACCTCGTAAGTCGTTTTTGCATGTTTTGCAGGAATCAAAAAAAACCTCTTCCAACAATTATAAAAATTAAATTAATAGTAAATTTATTGATATGAGTTAATAAGTAAACAGTTCATTATATTTAATAACATTTATGTCAAATTAATGTATCGTTTGTAATTTATGGACACATACGAGCTACTGATTTTAAATTTTCAATACTTACGAGGTATTGCAACCAGTTCCTTTGTTGAATAAAATAATCTTTCTTTTTTTATTTTGAAAACTTTTAAACTTCTTTAAATAAGTTTTTTTTTTATTTCAGCGTTCTATAAACTAATAAATTAAACTCTATTTTAATAGCAAACAAAAAATGAAATACATTGGAGAATACAAAAAAAAAATTAAATTGACAAACAACATGAAATACATTTTAAAAGATAATTTTAAAAAAATTAAAGAAATAGCAGTATGTAATAAGTACCTCGTAAGTATTTATTTTTCTTTAAATAACCCAAAGCAGAACCTTGTATTTGTAGGTTGAGTTAAAATCTCTAAAAAACAATAAATAAAACCATGATAGGGGAAGATGGCCTAAAATGGCCCCCTTGCTAGAAATTGTAGAATCGAACAGAATTAGAAAGTTTTGGTATCACAATTCTTTAGTTTTATCTGGCATCATCGACATATAAGAAATTTGAAATATTGATTGAAATTTTACAGGTCAAACTGTCTCTAGCCATATACAAAAATAGATCCTATAAAATGTTGTAAAAAGTTTGTTGACAAAAAAAATATAAAAAAACATTAAATTTTGGTGAAAACAATAAGTGGATTTAAGTATTAAGTATTTCTTATTAATTTACTGAAATTAGTTGGCCTATAATTATTTCAGTTTTTTCGGAATTAAAACTTAGATAAAAAAACCCTAAATTAGGCACTCGCCTAAAATGGCATAGTGTGCCATTTTATACTTTAAGTTAAGTTGTTTTAAATACATTGCTGATTTTTATTTTTTTTGTTGAGTATTGTTTATGTTTATTTTACTTTGAACTTTGATTTGTTTTTAATAAAGTTTAAATTAAATTGAAAATGGTTTTTGGCTTACTTGCCTAGTTTGTAAAATGGCATACCAGTATGGCAGTTTGCCATTTTACCCGGACAATTTTGATCGTTGGAATTTGAAGAGTTTTTAAAATTAAATATGAGATACGAGTATGACATATTTTCCTTAGTGGGTGCCATTTTAGGCCCCTACTATAATATTTTTTGTCTTAGATGTTACATTTATTTATAAATATTACCAATTTTAACTTTTTTCTGAAAAAAATTACCACTTATGCACTTAAAACCACAAACAATTTAACCCGACATGAACTCAATTGGATTTACTTGCGCATTAAGAGACTTATGAGGTCCTGCTTAATTTTTAATGGAATTTATAATACGAGTTTTTGAATTTTGTCATTCCTGAAAATTTTTTAGAACAATGTTGTTGAGATGAAAATACCAATAGATGTCTCTGAATTTTCTGATTTTTCTGTATTAATAATATTTTTTTCGAATTTTTCGACTTACGAGGTTATGAAGTTTAACCGTCGATATGCCAAAATACCGTTGTAAGGCAGAATTGATTATTCTCATCTACAACAAAAGAAGGCCCTCTCAACTGAATCAAGTTTAGAGAAACCAGTTTTCTATGTATCGCATTTGGATCAAGGAACTTCAAATCGATCAAGTTTTCACACTTTTAGAGATTCGTACCCATTACCATCTACATATTTACAGATTTTTAAGCTGCTTATGACAGCATTTGAGTGTGATGAGTCATGTTAAGATTTGGGGTTATTACTACCCTTAAAATGATTATTACAGTATCACAGATACCGATGCACGTTAGTCTTAAATTTCTGAATATTACAATGGGACGGCAAAATAGATCTAGGTGGATCATTACACATTCGTGTAGTGCTGCTGAAAAAAGAATCTCTAAGCTGATGATCATTCTTAAAATCGCGAGTACTACAGATAAATTGTTCAAGGGAAGGAATGCAACTGACTATTTCGCTAGACCCCTGTGTATAGAAATAACTGTAATATAACTAAAGACAAGAAACATTTCGGCGGTGCTCGAGAGATGTAAATGTTTCCGTTACATTTCTATCACCTATCATTTTTAAAGCTCTTTTTTGGATACTATCCAAGAGAATCAAGTGGGTTATTGGAGCACCTGCCCAAATATGGGAAGTATACTTAAGTTTTGGACGAATATAGGCTTTATAAATTATAATCAGATCAGAAGGGGTGACAAACTTCTTGCAACGTCGAAGAAAACATAAACACTTAGGAGCATTTTTGATGATCATTCCACACAAGGTGGTCTGTGATGCATTAAAAGCTTCTTCTTAAAAAAATTTCATTAAAATCCGTTATGCCGATAATGAGAAATTCAAATTAAAAAAAAAATGCTTTTTTTATTATGATCGTTAGAATTGATTGAAAGAAAAATAATTGAGAAAATACGTTTTTTGAAAACCATTTTTAACATTTGTAGGGTGAGAACCGCTACTTTAGAATAAATAATTTTTTTTTCTCAAACCTTGTAGATTATATTAAAAACTTTTGAATATCAATATTATTTTGTGAATTTTTAAAACTGTCACAGTTTTTTAAAAAAAAATATTTTCCAAAATTACGAAAAAAAAAAAAAATATTATATCATAGGCACCGTCATTTTGGGTCTTAAATATAGGAAAAAAGAGTTATTTTAGAAATGCCATGTACCATTTACAAAAAAAATAGGCCGATCGAATAGACAGACAAATAGATAGAATTGCAAGATTCACTATTTTGTCTTCCTTAACATCGTTATCGAAGACTGATCAAAATCTCGAGTTCGAATTTTTTAACAAATGCCTAACTCGCAATATACGAGTAGTGCGTATATATCGCAATTTTGTCGGCAACTATTTTAAGTAGACATCGTTGTATAGCTCTTGGGAACAAATTTACAAAAGGAGACTCTTTCACGTCTTAAAATATAAATCCGATCAGAAGGTGTTCTATGCAAGAAAGAAAGGCGATTAAATTGTATTTACAAAAATGCTTAATTTTTTTTTGTGCGATGTGCTTTTTTCAAGGTTCTGGTTAAAACGCGTTATGAAAATGGCGGCTGACGTACACCACTTAGAACAATGCTATTTCATTTGTGTACTCAAAGACAACCCACTTACCAACTTTAAGCATATTGGATCATATCAAAAGGTCATGTCGGGCCGATGGATACTAAAGCCCAGAATCATAGAGTCTTCGAATCTAACTCGATGGGACAAAGCAGTAGACGAAGACACCAACTTAGATAATTAGCGATGGTTGGCTAAAGAACGTCCTAAAGAGGGTGGCTGATCGATGCTCAGATACCAAACGGTATTTACTTACTTAGTAAGATATTAAGTATTTAGGTACTGTATATCTAACTTAACTATTTTGAAGAAACAAGATGTAATTATGACATCGCGGATATGATATCGGGCTTAAGATGAGAACCGAAAGTTTGATAACTATACCGTTCCATCGATAATGACATAATAAACATTTTTCACACTTAAAGCTTACTCTAAGGAAATAAAATAAAATGAATTGAGTTTTTGGATTGAATCTTACCCGGCGTTCATGGGTACAACAACCCATTACCCTAAAACAAAATTTACTTACCGGATCGCATTTTTATACTGAGATTTTCACGTATCAGCGCAAATAGGGTAGTTGTAAAATTCACTCTCAGTTCTGGATCAAGCGGCATATTCATTCGTATTAATTTTTTGTAGGCGAGGCGATTGGGACATTTGTTACCGAACCCCAATGGAGGATCCATGTTTTTTAACATATCATACATTTCTGTGTAGTGAATTTTACCCCTAGAAGATTCATCAATAGGATTGATATTTTTTGTTTTTTTGTTTTTTTTTTATAAAAATAATAATTTAATTTATGTTGTCTTAATTATAAAAGTATAATAAGTAATTTATACGAATAACAATTAACCGCAAAATACATAAATAATATAATATCAATATTACACATACACACAAAACAAATGTACAATTACATTAAAAATGAATGCAAATAACATTTTACCTAAAGGAAATGTTGAAAATCAAATATCTACTACATACATATTTATTTTTATTTATTTTTTTAAAGGTGAGAAATATTTTTCTTTATATTTCATTTCAAAGATTATAGTTTAGTAGAATTTAGTGAGGTTTTTAAGGTGTTTATTATTATTTATTATTTTTTTTTTCTTAATTTCATAGAAATATTGTGAAACGTTGTTGTTAAGAAAAGTGTTAATTTGTTTGCATAAATGCATTTTAAGGCAAGTTGTAATATGAAACAAATACGATCAAATAATAATCAATTTAATAGTATTACAAAACTACATGTTGTGTTAACCTGGACAAATGTTTGTACATTTTGTCGCCTTAGAGTGTAAACTTGTAACTTTTATTAATTTCTATTTATCAAAAATCTTATAAGATAAACATTTTACAAACCAAAATGGAAAATGTTACCATATTTCCACTCTATGTCGACAATTTGGTTAAACACAACTAAAAAAAAAATAGTGCTATCTAGGTTTTAACAAATTAATCCATCAATTTTAATAGATAATTTAAAGAACACCAATTTATGTATATCAAAATATGTAAAAAAAATAATAAATTTTAAAGTACAAACAAAGAAACATTATTTTGTGTTTTTATCGAATCCTTATGAAAAAAATACTTAGTTAATATTTAAATGATAAAGACTTTTTCAATTTTTGATCATCAACTTCTTGCAGGGTTGCCCTCGCATGTTGAATTAAGGCTGCATTTGTTTTTCGGGAATAAATTCCGAATTTTTGATTTTATCAAAAAAAGCTGTCTGCAACGTTTTTGAAATGAAGAATGAGTTCTCCAAAATTGTATGTTTCTTGGTTATCTAATATTCTGCGAATTATAAGAGCATTAAGCAATTTTTTTCCTTACTTTCAGTTCTAAAAAATATAAAATGAATGCCTGGGGCGCACGAACTTCCTTTTATGCTTAAGAGACTTAGATACTTATATTCGTTCAAATTAAGAAAAGTTATTAAAATTAATAAATGATATTTCCCAAGTTGAAAAAAAAAACATGGCAAGCGATTTAGGCTGTAGACGAACCGACATCGACAGAGAGACAAACAAACAGTGAAACAGAAAAGCAGACACATTATGTATGCAGGCAGATATAACTTTGTGACCGTTTTTTTTCGAGTTACCCATCAATCTTATCTCAATTTTAATTAAAATCTCGAATTCAGAATTCGTAACTTCCATAGTATCTATGAATACGAACACTCCATTACACTTGATAAGACCATGAAGTTCTTTATTTTTTTAAGTTCAAATTTAATTTTATTAAAGGGTATATTGTGCTTATGTTATAAACATAAAATGCAAGACTGCGTCGCACGAACTTGCTCTCATGTAAAGACTAAGAATTTCATAAATGAATGTTATTAAAGTAAAACTCTTATAAGCATAAAATTAATTTTTTAAATGATAAAAACAACTGCTTTAGTAGAAGAAGCTATAAACAGGATACCATGTGATTCAAGCAAATATTAGTTTATGCAAGAACAAAAATTAAAAGTCCTTGTAGTGGATTTATTAATAATTAAATTAACAATTTATATAAACATTTTTTAAAACATTTTTAAGAAAAAGTTTTGGTACGGCCATTTAAAGTTTTTATTACTGTACGAACAAAAATAAATTGCCAAAAATAAATATTGAGCCGTTTTTGAGATATCGAAGTTTCCAAAAAATATATTTTTTTTTATTGAAAAAATATTTTAAAAATTCAATGTTTTCAAACTTTTTCTCTATAAGAAAATTTCATTAAAATCGGTCATGCCGATAATAAGGAATAAGTCTGTAATATCTTCCTTTCAATTTTTTTATTAAATTATAGATCGTAAGAAGAAAATAAAATTTATCAAAATTCTAGGCGCCGTTTTCGAGAAAAATACGATTTTCGAAAACCATTTTTTAAAATATATTTGGTGGATACCCATATTTTTAGGCAAAATATTTTTTTTATCACATCTTGTAGACTGTATTAAGAAACTTTTATCTGTCAATTAAAACAAAGATTTTCGAAATATTGAGTTTTGAAAAAAAAAATGAAAATGATTTTTTTTAATCCAAAAACTATTTTTTTGAGAATTTGAGCGGTTGTACCGTTTTTAAAAAAAAAATCAAAAACTAAACAAAATAGTTCCCATGCGGGGTACCATTAATAATTTTTTAGAATTTAAAAAAAATAAAATGCACGACTAGGTCGCACGAACTTGCTCCTATGTAATAGACAAGGAATTTTAAAAACGAATGTTATTACAGAAAACTGTTTATAAGGATAAAATTAATTTTTTAAATTCTTTTAGTAGTAAGAGGCAAAAACAGAATGCTATGCAAATATGAATTTATGCAAGAACAAAAATTATAAGTTCTTGTATTGGTTTCCTAAAAAAAAAGCTTTTATATACAAAATTTTTTAGAAAAAGATTTGGTATGCCAACTTTAAGTTTTTATTACTGTACGAATGAAAATTAATTTTCCAAATAAAATATTGAGACGTTTTTGAAATATCGAATTTTCCAAAAAAAAATGATATTTTTCTTTTCAAAAATTTAAAAAAAATTTTTTTTAAGTTTTGAAATGCAATAGTTTTTAGACTTTTCAGAAGCTACTCTACAAAAAATTTCAATTAAATCCGTCATGTCGATAATGAGTAATTCAAAATTTCAAAAAATGCTTGTATGGTAGGTACAAGCTGTAATATCTTAATTTCAATTTTTTTTATTAAATTAAATATCGTTAAAATTAATTGAAGCAAAAATATTTTTATCAAAATTCTAGGCTCCGTTTTCGAGAAAAATAGGATTTTTGAAAGTCATTTTTTGACATTTGTATGGTGGGTACCTTTATTTCTAGGTAAAATAAAACTTTTTTTTCAAACATCTTGTAGACTATGTTGATTAACTTTTATTTATCAAGTTTGAAAAAAATCTAATATAAGGTTTTCGAAATATTGAGTTTTGAAAAAAAAATTTGAAATCTTTTTTAAAAATCCAAAACAAATTTTTTTGAAAATTTGAATCCATAATTCTATTTAAATTTTTGGGGAGCTGTAGCACAAAAAAAAATGATCAAAATCCGTTGTACCGCTTTTGAGAAAATCAAAAACTAAAAAAATAGTTCTTTGGGGGATACCCTCAATATCCATTTTTCGGAAAATTTTTTTCATTCAGTACCTAGCTTTAACTAAATAAAATTTTTTTGTATCTTTTTTTTGCAAATCTATCGTGCAGTTTTTGAGAAAAAAAAATATTTACAAAATTTCGTAAAAAATTCGTATGGCAGGTACCGTTATTTTTGGTCTTAAAAAAAAAAAAGAAAAAAACTTGTGGGGGGAAAAAATTAAAAATGATATCTACCAAGTTTGAAGAAAATCGGCTGAGCCGTTTAGGCTGTAGTCAAACCGACAGACAGACAGACAGAATTTCGAGACCCACGTTTTTAGTCTTCGCTATCATCGTAATGTCAACTTTGATCAAAATCTCGAGTTCGATTTTTTTTACGAATGCATAACTTGCCTTATAGTACCTATAAGTCGCAAGTAAAAATTTGTGGAGCAGTTTTTGAGAAAAAAATTGTTATGGCAAAAAAACAAAAAAGTGAGGGGGATTAATTTAAAATTTAGGGGTGGCCGTGGCACGATGGTTGTGTGCTCGTCTGTCAACCTCATGATCACAGGTTCGATCCCTGCCGTCGTCTATGTCGTTTTAATTCCATTAAAAACCTTCTTTAAATTGTCATCAATGCGTTGCTGGTTTACTCATTACATGTTGTTCAGGCATAATACTAACAACATGTAATTGAGTTAAACTAGTATGCCCAACAAGGATGAACACGAATAAAATAATGTGTATTAAAAGGACATAAGAAATCAGCCGCCATCCCTGGAGATAAAAATATCTGAGACAACCACCAACAGTCTCAGAACATAGTGCTACACATCTTTCCTATCCTTCTTTCTCTTCATTAACTTCACGCCCGCGCTATGTTGAAACATTTAAAAAGGGTAATCATAATCCCTTGAGCGCGGGTAGATTAAACAAAAAAAACGATATTTAACAAGTTTAAGAGAAATCGGTCGAGCCTTTTAGAATCTGATCGAGCCGACAGACAAAATTTTGAGACCCACTTTTTTTGTCCTCGCTATCGTCCTAATGTCAACTTTGATCAAAATCTCGAGTTTAATATTTTTTAACTTTTAGTCTGTCATTATTCACTCTCAAAACTCCCATCCCGTAAAGGAAAATTGGTGGAAACATGAAGAACCATCGAATACTCCCTGATGGGTCGGTCTTTTGACGATTAAAGAAGTCCGGTCTTGACTTAAAGAAAACGTGATATCAATCACAGCCATTAAATCTTTAGCTGCCGAACGTCTGTGATGGATATGGCGCAGCAGTTTAGCATTCACTTCTGCTGGGTGCCGGATCGCAGGGACATTTCAGGGAATTGTAAGACTGACAAACTCGAACAATGACACATTTATTTCCAGATGAGGCAAATAAAGGTATTCCCATCACTGCGTGTAAAATTATGCTAAAGCAAGATGCTATACAGAGAACAAACCTTAGGTAGAACAATATCACCACCTGCTTGGCGACAAAACATATTTGGCCAATGCTAGATCTAAAGCTCTTCAAAGGTTTTATAACTTTAAGTAGTAGGACATTGTTTGATATAGGCAAGCATGCGGCTTGGAATTTATTCTATGATTGCTGCAGAAGCTGCTTGGAGGAATCGATCCCTCAAATTCTTTGTACATGTCCTGGCTTATCCCAAAAACAGATATAGGCAAAAATAGATATAGGCAATTTCAATGGGTTCATAAAAAGCTCCAAATGGTTCTAGTTAGGGAGAAAGTCTACAAGATTTAATCAGAACAGACCAACTCATGGTGTAAGTGTTTCGGGATTCCCGCTAACAGCCACGTCCACTTAAGCTTACCTAAAGTAATAAAATGCACGACTGGATCGCACGAACTTGCTCTTATATAAAAGTACTTTGGAATTTAAAATATTTTTTAAAAATATAAAACATGTAATTAATGAATTAAAAATGTTCAAATGCATGAAAGTGTGGTCTGATTTCCAGAAAAGTGTGAATTTATGCAAACAAAGCTCAAAAATCGTTTTATTATTAAGGTATTTTTTTTATGTAAGAAATTACATGAAAATTTTTCAAGAACGAAATTCGGGATGCCAATTTTAAGTATTTAGTAGTATGGACTTTAGGAAATAATTTCAAAAAATAATCGTTCACACGTCTTTCCAAAAAAATTGGAACATTTTTTCAAAAAACCCAAAAAAATATTTTTATATACAAAATTATTTTAAACTTAAGGGGGCTCCTGCTAAGAAAGTTTGTTTGAAGTCGTAATAGCAGTTAATGAGAAAGTCGAAAATATAAAAAAAAACGGTTCCATTAATAACGTTTTTTAAACAAATTGTTTTTGACCAAAATGTAGTTCATACCCATAATAGCACTTTATAATACATAATAGCATTTTATCAAAATTGATAGAGCCGTTCTTAAGATAAATAAGACTTTACATTACTGGTGTATGGGGGGTATCGTTAGTTTTGGAGCTAATAAAAATTTAAATTTACCCTCAAGGGAATCACCCTTAAGTACCAATTTTGAAGAAACTACATAGGTCCAGTGGTTTAGGCTGTAGGGAGAGGTACAAACGTACATACATACAGACAGAGAGAGACGGAATTGCCAGACCCAATTTTTCGTCTTCGCTATCATCGTAATGTCAACTTTGATCAAAATATCGAGTTCGATTTTTTTCCAAATACAGAACTGACCATAGGACCGGACCGGAACGGAGATTTACAACCTTATGGATAACTTAGATTTCAATTTATAATAAATGAATACCTAAAGATTCGATAAAAATACACAAAACAGATAATTTCATCAATCCAAAAAGGAAACGTATAAATTATAAGAAAAAAAAAATAAAAATTAACATTGATCAACAAGTTAAGTATTAAATTTGATAATTACGTCGCATTTGGATCATATTCAGCCCATATCCGAACAAATTCGTCCAAATGATGGGCACCCAATATACTGGAATCACGAGTTAGATAATCAAAATTATCCATGATGACGGCCACAAACAAGTTTAACATCAGAAATGAACAAAAAAATATGAATGACACAAAATATGCATATGCCAATGTGGAACCACATGTCTCATCCCCTTTCTCCGCACGCTCATCACATGGCTTCCCTTTAAGGCACGCCAGCATAATGTTCGGCCACGCCTCGCCCGTTGCACATCTATAAGTAAAAGTAGCTTTAGTAAATGTTAACAATAGATCTAATAAATTAATTATTGTTATTAATTTTTTTATTATTATTATTTTTTCAACTTTTATTTTAACTATATTTTTTTTTGTGAGCTATAAAACACCAAACTATTTTTCTTGTATATTATCAATAATAAAATTACTAACTAAAATAGATTGCTTGTAAAAAAAAAACTTTTAAATATAATTTTTATTCTAAAGTTTACATAAACGTTAAGGTACAATTTTTTTTTTTAATTATTTACAGAAGTTTTCAAACGACTAAGATAGCACATTATACTTGTGACTTGGTACGATATACATACATATATTTAATAATATTAATTTAAAGTTGGTATTTTGAATTTCAATAATAGCTATTTATGAGAATAAAACAAAAAAATATTTAACCAACTTTAAAAGAGGTCCATTTGAAATCTACACGAACGAACTAAACGAAATAAACTTTTTTTTTCAATTCTACGGGGTATTTTTATATATGGAACTATTGAAAGTTGATTTTTTTTAAAGGTATAAATATGAAGGTTTAAATTTTGTTGGTATAACTTTTGCTTATTTTTAGCCAATTTTTATATTTTTTTATACTTTTCTGGAATTTGTTTCCCTTTGAATGGATTTTCCTTGGAATGTCACTGAGTTTTGTACGAGGACGATAGAGGAGAGATATAGATTAAGATATTAGACGAAATATTATAAGGCTTAGTTGCTCAGACAAATAATAGATTTATGAGGTCTATTAGACAAAATTCATTCAGTCAAAATAGGTGAAACTCCCGAACCGAGAAAGTCTACTCCACCAGGGAAAATTGAAATGCAAACTAGTTATTCGTTGCAAGCTGAAAAGGATCAAAAGCTGTTCTTGAAACCTCAAATATTTTAACAACTTTTTACAGAACCGTACAGTTAAGTAACAGCTTGGAGAAAAGATCAATTGCTAGATCCTTGGAAGCTGAAGTCAGACTGAAAATTCCAGCTCTTCGATCTATAAAGTGTAAGTGTATAAAGGCCAAATAAAAGTTTCTTTTTAGAAATGCAATAAAAGCAACAAAACTAAATGTTTGCCATGTATTATGGCTTTATTAGTAAGAGCAAACATTCCCATTAATTATGGAAGACAACTCCGTTCAAGAGGCTGCATATCCTGCCTTCGCCATAGCGCATAATCCGAGATCTCTGTGAAGAATTCTCCTGCAGGCAAGTGTGTGAAATGTTGAGATCGATGGCGAGTTGATGTTCGTGAATTAAGTCTCACACTCTCGGCTAGAGCAGCAACATTCTCATCCGTGTGCACTATAAGTGTTTCCCACTAGCATACCAGTCTCGCGAACTTTTTTCACAAATTTGCTTACAGCAGGCGAGGTGTTTGCTTCATTTCGCCCAACATTTTTTTTTTTAAAACGCACTGCTTGGGCTACACAGCACTCACTTTGGAAATAAGTTTTCAATACTTCCCAACGTTGTTCAGGCGTAAAGGGACTCATTTCGTGTTTCGGATACTGACTTTTGGTCAAAATTTCGAGTTTGAAAAAGCTGTCAGTGTCAAAATTACCTATGATTTAAATAGGAGCCACTAGATGGCCTACACTGTATTTTGAGTGAGGCCAAACTTATTAGTGATCACCTTACGTACATTACATAGGTAAGTAAGGATTTTCAGTTCTAGCTGAAAAGCGGATGAACTTGTTATGAACCAACGGCAGTTTTAAATTCCCTGTAGTGGAAACAAGATCCGGATGCTAAAAGAATAATGACCTGATTTATTAGTTAACTGGCACATTGGGCTCTTTACATCACAGGTTCTACTCAAAAGCCTGAGCCTTCCTCCGCATTGTTTTTGGTGATGCATCACCTCGTAGAGAACTAGAGCCTAGTGACTTACATCTCTCAACTATTTCTGTGCGCGTGTTACCAGGAATTGATGGGACCAACTATTTTCTGCTGATTCCGAACGGCTAATGAGCAGCACGAGATACTCTTAAGGGATTTGTCAATTCCTCACAAGAGGCCGTAAGTCCTTAAAAAACTTTTGTACTGCCACGGAGAATCGAACCTAACTGTCCAAATTACTAACCATAAGGTCAAGGAGTACTACACTTACTCGGTATAGGGCAGATATTTGTAGCAATCATGGAGATAGGATGGATAGCATCATGATACAAATTTATAGAAGAAAATCTGGCAATAAGAATAAATAAATAAGAGGCTATGGCGGCTCAGAAAGAGCCTAAGCCCAGTGACTTACAACTTTCAACAATTTCGGTGTGCGTGTTACCAGGAATGGAGGCGACCAACAATTTTCTGTCAGTTCTGAACGGCTAATAAGCAGTACTTCTCATTAGGAAAGACACACTTGGAGGACTTGACGATTTCTTTTTTTGCAGCTGCTGAGAATCGAGTTCAACACCCTCTGCATGACGGTCCAACGCACTAACTATTATGCCAAGACATGCTATACTTGCATGTAATTCGCATTAAAGTCACTTTGCAAAACATAAGTCTGCTACCACCTTTCGTGAAGTTGGAAAAACTTATAAGGAAGAGTTTTATGCCCCACATGGATGGAGTCGATATCGTTGGCCAAGCTTGGGATTCGGAAAATCTAATTCAGTTGTACAGCATGACATTATAAAATAGGAAGTTTAATGAGCACTTCTTCCGAACTATTACAAAAATGCGCACGTATTTCGCAAGGAGATGACCTATCACCTGATATTTATCTCCAACCACGTTATGGAGTCCAGCGCACTTTTCTCAGCAAATTTTTTCAACTATTAGGATCTCTGGACAATACTAACGTCTTCGGTCGTTCCAAACGTTTCTTAAAAAACTGCTTCACTGGGATCTACTACATGCTACCAACAAACAAACATCTGTCGTCTGGCTAAAGAAACACGGCAGTGTTAATGCCAGACATTTCCAAGTATTTAGTGTAACTCGTAGTAAAAGGAACGACTTAACCCAGAAGCAGCTTCTTCGGTTTGGTGAAACCAGTGGGATAAAGCCTTAGACGAAGACCATGCTCTACGAAACTTTTATTCTGACAGCACTGCTTTTCAACAGCGATCTTGGACGATAAGTACAATAAAGGAGCTGATACTGGATTCTTCTGAATGAAATATTGTTCATTTGATAAGCGAACAATGAACTACGAGTATAAGAGCAGAACTGCAGTCAAGTGAGACATCGAAGCCCAGCCCCCAGGTTCGAGGCGACAAGGTAGAAAGACCAAATTATATCGATTGGCTTAGCGTAATAGCTTGCTTCAAGCACTGAAGGAGTACTCACATTCTGAAACAACATGTCTTCCATATCCATATTTTCGATTTCAGACAAAAAAAAAAAATCAGTAAACATTTCGCTATAGTGATGTGAAGTAACAGTTACCGGTACACCTTCCTTCTTTGAAAGAAAACAGTGACATTTTGTAGATGTAATAGTCGCTGAAGAAAGTTTTGAGTGAAACATAGCTACTTCAGAATCAATATCAACTATTGTTGAATGTCAAATCTTAAACTAAACTTGCAGGGATGACATTTTGTGTTGACGTTTGTGATTGGAACAGGAATGTCAAATTGTCACCGCGAATTGGATACAAATGATTTTAAAAAACTGAGCTCACTGCAATACTTCTTAGAGCTAGTTCGAAATGGATTCATTTAGATCCAAGTGCGATGGTACGGCTTTCAGTATTAACCGATTCAAAAAGTATTTCTAATCTAAAGAAGAAGAAATTCATCAGTAATTCAAGGTTTGAATGAAGAGTTCAACTAAACTTTTTTTAAATATTCAGTGAAATAACTTGTCTAATAGACCCTCTACACGATGGATCATCTATATGGCCCACTATTATGAGCCATCGTGTAAATGGATTGATAGCATCGAATGGCTCATTGTGTATTGCAATGGTCTGGAATACCGTTGATGTTGGTTTGTCGTCCGCAATTCAAAGGATAGTAATGGGGGTACGTTGCCCACTACTCATTGTAAATATAGTGCAGCAGAGATGACAGCGTCTTCATCCATCTTCTACATCCATCGCTTAGATGCGACACAACCATTGGATATCCATGTCTTCGACCATTTGATGGTTGTAGAGGGGCCATAATGAATCGATCAAAAGATAATGTAAGTTTTACTAATAATGTGTGTATGTAAACTTTACAAGCGATGTAAGTAAGTTTTAAAGAAGTATTTTCTTGGATTTTTTACATTACAGTTGAAATAAAAGAAAAAATTAACAACTTCGTTATTGAGTACAGTTTTCAGTACTTTTACAACCGAATGAGTGCATACGAAAGTCAGACTCTCTTTGCAGAGTTCGAATTTTACCAGCAAACTTAACTGCCAGTTAATTTGGTTGTTCAAGTGAACTGACATTATGTTTCAAACAAAAGAAACAATTCCAAGGATAATCCAATTCAATACGAGTACTACTTATATTTCAAAAATATATACTAACGTGGGTATATTATTATTAATTGCAAACAAAGTTGTAATATTTTTTTTTCTTTCTGAATTTCTAAAAAAAATTCAACAAAGGGAATTAAATATATAATTATATGCAATTTTAATTGAACTTTTAATATCTTGCTCATTCCAAAAACATATACATATGAAACAATAAAATTAACTTAAAAACAAATAATGGGCTATATTAGTGCTTTGGGGTGTGGGGGGGGACTTTTGGCACTCCAATGAACGTACTTATGACACAAGCACAAGGAGGGGTGGGTTCAGGCTGGTGTAGTGAGGATTTTGAAGCAACCTTTTAAGGTAAAGTTGCGCACAAGATCAATTAAAGTTTAATTTGATTTAATTATTATTATCTATTTATAATAAAGGGACAAAACATTTTTTTTTTTCAAATTTGGTGAATTATACTAGATAGTAAACTAAAGGTACATGAAAACTACAGTGGGAAGCAGATTTTTTTTTTTTTTTTTTTTTTTGAAAGATAAACTAATAAAAATGTATTTATTTTATGGATGAATGGAAGTGTTTGTATTTTGAGATAAATGTGTTGTTATATTTTTTATAAGTTTGTATTTACCAAACAAAATATGTTTTTTTTATATTAGTATTTGAGTGCATTTTGTTTTATAAAGTAAAAAGTAAAAATAAAAATTAAATAATTATAAACTAATTGTAAGACAGAAAAAAACCTAACTATAAATAAGTACAGTTGCTGAAAGTTGTATTTAATATTTTTAATAATTTATAAGATTTTGGTCTCTTAAATTTAAATTGAATTTCCCAACAATTAGAAATTGCATTACGTACTTTTGTGTTTGGTTTGGTAATGACAATTATTACATACTCGTATCTTATACGCAATTAAGTTTATTAAATCTTTTTTTACTTCTTTTTTCCGTTCTTCTCACACGAACGAAATAAAATTCTTGTACGAAACGGATGCAGGTTGCCATCCCTGTGAAAATGTTTGTTCGCTCTCATAAATTAGAAGGCCCCAAAACAAATTTTTTCCTTCTCTCATTCCTGAGGCTTAGGTACAATTTCGTCCTCTCATTAAAATTGAATTGAAAAAGAAAAAAACATCATAAATCAATTTTTGTGTCTTGTGTGTAGTTATCAGCACTATCGAAAGAATTAAACTATCGAAAGTTAGTTACTAACTAATTTGAACTATCGAAAGAATCATTCAATATGTTAAGGTAGATTTTGCATTTTAAGAGCTTATTTTCTAGTAGTACTAGCTGATCCGGTAAAAATTTTGATGGATTACAAAATTAATATTTTATTTATGCTCCAGAAAATAGACTAACGGATGATATTTAAATAGAAACATTTTATGTTCGTTAAAAAATAATTTGCGTTTTAATTATTAAACCGTACCATTTCTGATTCCAAAGAAGAATGGATACGTGAATTAAAATACCTCAAAAAATTGCGAAAAATAAATAATACTTTACTTTTTGCTCCAGAAAATAGAAATTTTGGGAGTTTTTGGTGAGTTTCAGACCGAAATATTCTAAACACGTCAAAAAAAAAATTTGATGGATTGAAGAATCTGACAATATTGCGAAAATTTTGGATTTTAGTTACTGCTCCGGATAAAAGCAATTTAACGGCATTCGGGTGACTTTTAGAATGAATTAATCTATATAAGTCGAAATAAAATTCGCCTTCTATTTGTCAACTTGAAATATACATTTGAAATTAATATTTTTCTTATATTCTGGATAAACACCCTAACAACCACTTGACCCAGCGGATAGTATATCAGAGACTTTATTTACCGGATATCACTATCAGATAAGTTCCTGCTAGACTATGCGAGATTTTATCCACTAGTTTTGAAACTGGCCTTTAAATTTTATTTGGCGGTTTCACGATCTATTTTGCAATATAATTTAACCATACCTTAAGACACCGAAATCGAATTCAAACATTAATAATAAAAATTTTAATTTCAAATAATTTAATGGGTATTAAAATAACCGCCCAATTGCACTTGCGTCTCTTCTCTCCAAGCTCATGAAAATGCTGATCAACAATCAGCTTAAGAAATGCTTTGAAGAACTAAAACTCTTTAGTGACTGAAATTACGGCTTTCGTAGCAATAAGTAGACTGGTGGTGATATATTTCACCAATCTTTTTATCATTTTGCAGGAACAATAAAGATATTGTATTTGAAATTTCTAATGCGTTTGATAGAGTTTGGCATTAAGCTCTCTTATCGAAAAAGTGTGCATTTGGTATCTACCTATATATGTCTTTCCCTCGTTGGATAAGAAATTACCTTTCGGTCAGTTGAATTCAAGTTCCTTGTGTGCCCCAAGGCTCTGTTTTGTTTCCAACACTCTTCCCTACGTTTATAACTAGATGATTTTTGGTCTGAAACTTCTAATCCACTTAATTGTTTCGCTGTGTCTTGTCAGCCAAACGAAATAAACCACCCATGCCATTAACCATAAACGACACAATTGCATCAATAAAATTGAACAATTTTCCACAATCAGTATGTGTTTCAAAGACAATCTGTTATAAAAATATCGTATAATAGACGTAGAAAAAAATGTACCGAAATGCTTAGGGTTTCTTAGATGCAAGAAATTTATTTCCTCTTCTGATTTGGCTACCATTTAAGGCATGCCTTCGCCTTAAACTCGAATGTATTAGGTAGGTGCCCCCATTACTCTTTTGAAGCTGTTTGATAAAATTCAGAATAGAGCCCTTAAGCTTATACAAGACACATCAATTACGAAAACCTTTATAACCCCTTTTATGGTCGTACTGCTGTTACTATCAAAAATTATCAAATGAATAGTCAGTCCCCTCAATTACATCTCTTAATAAATCCTCCCCACTTTACCTTAATGTTGGCACTGTCTTAGACCGTTAAACTATAAGGGTAATCATAACCCCTTGACTATGCGAAAATTAAAAAAAAAAGGAATAATAAACAATTTCTCGTGGTGCGGGCTAAAGCCGATAATTCAAGCAGTGAATGCCAGTTTGAAAAAATTCATCAAAAATTTACATCAGTTGACACACGATGGAACTGTATCTAATGTTTCAAAAACCATCCAAATACAAATCGAAGAGTCATACTACACGGAGAAAAATACTTTCTATTGACAGGAATAGCCCCTGGAAGTCAACATTTGGTATGACAAAGCCATTGCCAATATTATAAGAGTACTGAAAAATAAAGAGGAATAACTTAATTAGACCGATATTCGCATTTGATTCAAAAATTGTTGAAGGCTTTCAAATCACTTCTTAGAAAAAATTTCAATACCGTGATTATTGTATTGGAGACTTTTACTAATATTATTTAATTTGAAATACACTGAAAATAAAATCTAGGTATATATGATAAAAATGTAGGTTGATCTGATAAAAATTTTGTCAATTATGTACTTCCAACAAAAAGTTTTATCAAATTGATAAAAATTAGAGAATTTTGTTGAGGTAACAAAAAATATTTTGCTGTATCCACAAAATTATTTTGTTATGCTAGCAGATTAATTTGTTTGAATAACTAAAATATTTTGTCAATATGAAAAAATTTCGTAGAATTTACAAAATTAACTTGTCATATTAACAATTCTTTTGTTGTATTAACAAATTTCTTTGTCAATGTTAAAAATTTGTTTTTTTTTTATTATTATCGGATTAACAAAATTTTTTTGTTAAATTAACAAAATTGTTTTGTTAGTTCAACAAAATATTTTGCCCATTCATCAAAATATTTTGTCAATTATACAAATTTTTTTTTGTTGAATCCACAAAATTATTTTTGTCAAAATAGTTTTTTTTCGGATTTAAGTCCACAAAAATTGGCGTTTCATCCCTACGATCTCACATGCAACCATCTATGAGGGCGTATGGACAATACGCAATTTTTGTTAAGTTCAGTTAATCGTACATCGATTTTTTGACAAAAACCAAATGTGAACTATATCATACACGAAAGAAATGTCATGATCAAAAAAATATACGTGCAGAATTTTTTGGTTTCCTTACAAAATAGTTTTATCTATCTGATAATATTATTTTATCAATATTACAAAATAACTCAACCACAAAACAAAATAATTGTCATTTTAATAAAAACGTTTTCATTTTTTGTTAAATTGACAAAACAAAATTAACAAAATCTTTGTGATATTGACAAACATTTACAAAAAAGATTTTTTGTAGATACAACAAACATTTTGTTAACATCACAAAAAAGTTTGTCGATGTGACAAAAATCTCTGTTTTGGTTTGTTAAACTGACAATATTATTTGTAGTGCATATTTTGTTAAACTGACAAAAAATCATGCTGAATTTAAAAAAATTTTTGAAATCAACAAAATCATTCTTTTGTATTGACAAAAATTTAATCAAAACGATAAAATTGTTTTGTTGAAGGTCAACAAAACGTTTTTATCAATATTACCTAGGAATTTCTTTCAGTGTAGAACTCAAACGATTTATATTTATGAAAATGTGGAAAATACAAAAACTAAATCTTCAAAATGAAACCTTCTTCCCGGCTACATATGTATATACATACATTGATTTAAAATTCAATTTTAAAAAAAGGAAAACTAATAAAACAGCTACAGGGTGCACCAGTTTTATCGTTTCATCATTATCAGAAAAAAAAAGACTATCACAGGGTCTTTTTTGAATTAAGTTAATTTATTTAAACTAATTTTAATTAATTACTGTACAACGAATATAATCTTTTCTGACCAACCTATATATATTTTTAATTTTTTTTTCTCCATAAGACACCAAAATATATCTTTTTCTCATTAACAAATATTGCAAAATTGTTTTTTGTTTAATTTTTGAATGGTTCTTGAATGAATTTGTTATGGATCCTGCCCGATCCCAGAAAATTTAATCCGTTCGTGACCACGCATTGTTTTTTGAGGAACCCACAAATAAAATTCGCGAGCGAATCAAAAATAAAATGTTTGTATTCATGTAAGAGCAGCATTGCAAGTACTCAATGGTATTAATGACTATCTGATTAATTATGAGCTGATAAAAATATGTTAAGCTGCTATGAAGGTATTTTCTAATCGGTTGGGATTTCAATTTTGTATGTTTTAATACATTTTTGTGTATTTAAATTTCACCTGCAGCACTTGTACTGTACTATATAGAAAATTTCGAATTGGGTTTTTAAGAATTTCCTAAAATCTATTTTTATTTTTTATTTTTCAAAATGTATCTTCTCTAAGGGAAGAAATTATCTCTCTGATCGGACTGCCTATAGCGTCACGGAAACTGCTAATTAAAATTTTTCTAAAAGAAACTATTTTAATAAAATTTGATTTAAATATAATATCAATATTCTGAACTGCATATTTTTTTGAAACTATTTTCGTCTATCTCTTTTCTTTTTTTTTTGTAGTTGTAGTTGTTGTTTTTTGAATTGGACAATAGATTACATACCTGAACAGCAACATGACTCCTTGCACAAACGATTGGAAGTTGTTGTGTCTAGTTATTGACTGTTCCGGTGTACTTAGTTTGATATTTCCAAATACCTATTTGCAATGTAATAATGTTTTTTTTTACATAAAAAAGAATTTCAAAAATGAAACAGAACCAAAATAAAATAAAATTAAAAAAAAATAAAAACAATTGGTTCATAAGAAAAAAATGATTTGCGTTTGCTGTTTGTATTCAAAATATTTTTTGTTGATAGAAATTATAATAATACATATAATAAAATAAAAATAAAAATATAATTTATTACACAAAAAGTATATTTTTGTTTGTGTTCTGTCAGCGAGTTTTAAATATTCTAAAAGTGATGATTTTACAAGCTGTAGTACAATTTTTAAAACAAATATTTCCAAACGAAGGTAATTAACATGTTTTCAATATTTTGTATTTTTTTTCTCTATTTTTTACTGTACTTACAGAATTTTAAAAGGGTCAATATTGTATTTACTTAATAATAAATAGATCAAAGAACAAATGTTTAAATCAATTATATATATGTTTATTTTTCTATATAAAAATAATGTATTGTAAATGTTAGGTACGAGAGTTTCAAAGCTATACACTGTCTTGTTATTATTTACGAAGAAATGCAGGGTGGTTCTCAATATGAAACCTACAAAATGTTTATTTATTTTTTTTTAGATAGGGATTTGCGGTTAGAACAATTATGAAGTATTTTTCAATTTTTACAGGACAAGGGTCTATCCTAAGGCTAAATGAGAAACGACTAGCTACAAAATGGACTTTTTTTGTTTGTAATACGTTTTTAACATTGGGGAGTTATTACAACCATTCCATTAAAAATTAAAAAAAAAACAATGAATATCTAAAATCATACACATAGTTTTATTTTGTTAATTATTAACAAGCATGCAGATAATATAAGGGGATATTACTGTTCATCTATTGTTTCGAATGTTTCGAAATTTAACTCTTAGGTTATTCGTATCGAAGGAAAATATTAATTTTCTTAGTTATAAAATTAAATTAAAATTAAAAAAAAAATATGCAAGAAGCTAATTTCAAATAAGAACATATGAAATTAATAGAAAGTTGGATGCTTAAAAATGAGTATCAAAACAATATTTAAGAAAAAATAAGTTCTTTTTTAATATGGAACATTTAAATAGAATATACGAGATAATTAATATTTTACTTATATTAGAAAAAAATTCATTCAAGAAAAAAGAAGAAATATTTATTAATAATAATTTTTAAAAGATGGAACTTCAATCCAGAAATTAAAATAAAAAATCTTTAGCCTTGGCCAGTACTTTTTTGGGTTCTTCAGATGAATATTAATAAGTATAACGTTAAGAACAAAAAAAAAAGTTAAACAAAATCAATGTAGCTTAGTAAACCAATTTTAATTTATTTTTAAAAAAGTATCATATTGTAATTTATAGAAGATATCCCACCAAAACTCGATCCAAATATTCTTATGTAAATTTTCGTTATCAAGATAATGCCAAATAAGCAATACGCTCTTGGATTGCAGAGTGAAATTTGGTCCAGGGTTAAGATATAGGGCTGCCATGCTACTTTACTTATTAAATGTGTTTATTCAATTGTCTGAAATATTTTTTTTTGGTCAGTTTTATGTAAATATTTAAATGAAATTAAAAAAAAAAATAATTTAATTTAAAAATTAATTTATATTTAATTCATTTTCCAATCTATATATTTTAAAATTGGGAAAATAATGCCTTACATGGTGTTCCCAACATGATGACCAATATTTTGGACTGGAAAATTATTCCTGAATATGTTAATGCGAGACTTTTACTTAAAGCGAACACATTAAAAATGGATACAAAACCTAGTTGAAACAGCACATCCAAATGATAAGACTTTGTTGTCAAAATTAGTGTTCGCTAGTCCAAAAGTTGCGCGTGTTTTGCCCATTTCCAGATAGACAAGGTGGCCCTTCGCAGTCGACTTTTCAACGTTTGGTGGACAAATTTCAGACAAACCTGATTCGGAAATTAATCAGCCTACATTCGTACGTCAAATAAGGAATGCAAGATTGGCCGAAAAGATCGTAGCCGACCGTGAAGGTGTACAGCAGAATCCGAGGTAGTCAATTCCTCGCCGTGCACAAGAACTCAGTCTTTCGCAGTATTCAACTTGGCGAATTTTCCGTCCATATTTCGGTTTACCCCGTACAAGATCCGATTTACTCAGGGGCTCAAAGTTCATGACCATAGACAACGCCGTTTGTTCGCTGACTGGGCTTCGGACTTCGGACTTCGGAGCATTTGGAAGAGAATCCCAATTTTGGCCGAAAAATCATATGTAGTGACGAAGTGCATTTTTGAGTGAATTACTGTGTAATAAGTAAAACTGGCATGTGTGGGATAACATCAATCAACCCACAAGAGGTTCACCAGGTGACGATGAATCCTCAAAAAGTTACCGTTTGGTTTTGATTTTGGGCTGGCTGCGGCGGCGCGCGGCGACATTGGTCCATTTATGCGAATATGCATATGCCCTTAAGGTGAAATTGGCCATCGCTTAAATTAAAACCGATCTATGCGGAAGAGTGATTGAAAATAAGATCAATCGGATCCGTGCCATCGTAAGAAGCCGAGGCAGGCAATGGAACGATTTCATATTTCGTACAAGGGCTTTCCAAAAAAAAACTGAATTTTGTTAATTCCTCATACTTCTTTCATTCTATTTCAACATCTACCCGTTCTAATTGATAAAACCTTATAGATTTTGCGAAAAGTCAATTCTATTATATGTTCGTTTGTTTTTGAAATTTGTGGGTTTCAGTCAAACGCTGAATAGATGAATAAAACTTACTTTTACTTTAACTTTTTTCATAGATATTTTTTTTTGGTTTTTCAATAAATTTAGTACGGCTTACCTATTCGAACCAATAAAAATCGACACGGACCAATTTTTATAAAAACGGTTAAAATATGGTAATCTGTTGGGACATAAAACAAAAACATTTAAGAAATATGTTTTAGGGAAAAAAGTAGGTTTTATACTCTTCAACTTTTTAGCGAGGTCGACTTAAAATTAACAAAAAACATTAAAAACTAAAAACCATTAGTGACTAAAAAATTTCTATATAAAAGCAAGAACAAATATTTCTTTTTTTAATTTTTTTTTAGATATTTTCAAATACTAATAGCTACCAATTTTTAAAACTCCATATGGTTATGGTAAGTTTTTTGAGAAAATTGAAAACATAAAAAAGAATTCTATTGCAATTAATAATCATTTTCGGGCATTTTTTTTTAACCATAAGTTAGCTCTTACTAAAGGATATGTTCCAAATTTGCGAAGCTACGAGTATATCTTTCTTTAGTCGGTTGAAAATTTATTTCGAAAAATATTAGTTTGAGAAGTGCCTACTACTTTTATGTTTTTTCCAGGCAGGGTTGCGAATTTTTGAATTAAAAAATCCATAAGTCATAAGTCTGTAGACAACTTGTGAATTAAAAAAATTTAATTCATAAGTTAGTTAGTGACTTATGATTAAAAAAAAAAAAATAATTCATAAGCTACTAAGTGACTTATGAATTAAAAAAATTCAAGTCATGAGAAAGTTAGTGGCTTAAGAATTAAAAAAAATTAATTCACTACCTACTAAAGACTTACGAAATTAATAGGTTGTGAATTAATCTTTTTTAATTCATAAGTAACTAAGTAGCTTATGATTTAAATTTTTGTAATTCACAAGTCATGAACTAGCTTGTGAATTAAAGCCAAGCTTAAGCTAAAAAGTGACAGGAGATTGCGACCATTTTGTTAAAGTTATGTACATCTGTCAAATTGGCTGTGTTTTATCTGTCTTTCTAAATCAACATGGAGAGTAACAGCGTTCAAAAACATGTGCAAATTATTAAGTTTTTAAATGTTGTTTGCAGTATTCTATGCCCATTTTACAATGGCAATTATCTTTCTTCTGAGAGTGTGCATCATAACTTTCGACTATATCCGTACAACCTTCAACTGACCCAGGAACTCAGAGTTAATACCATAGACAACAAGGTGTATTCGCTAGCTGGGTTCTCGAGCAGTTGAAAGCTTATCCCGATTTCTGACGAAAAATAATATTCAGCGACAAGGCCAATTTGTGAATGACTGATTTCAAAAGCCAAAACTGTTGAATATGGACGATAAGAATCTATGTATATAAGATCCACCAAATTGCAATGCATCCAGAGAAGACACTGTTTGGTGTAAGTCTTGGGCTAGCGTATGGCTGGGTAATTTACTTATCCATACTTCTTTGAGATTGACTTTGGAAAGGCTATCACCGTGAAGTTATAGTAAATTGGACAATTGGAAGTTTTTTTGGATGCGAGCCATCCAGTGAAGATCCGGTGAACATTTAAATGGGGCTCTATTCCATACATATATTTTACAATAGTACTTGTAATATAGTAAACATATAATTTCGTTTTATTTTCGAAGAGGAAAAAACTATAAAAAAAAATAAAAACCATCAAGAAAATGTCATTTCGGTTCTTAATAATTACCCTTTTCCAACAGTATAACATTTATTTCTCAGGCTTTTGTTATGCTATTTGCGACTTTCAAACTTTCATTTCTCGAGTTGCATATTTTTTTAAAAGGAATTAAACGCTCTCGTTTCAAAAAAAAATAAATGTTCGACGCTTCTATTTGCTTACCCCAATTTACACATTTAAAGTTTCGTATTTCAAAAAATTCTATGTAAATAAACTTTGAAATATTTTATTTTCATAAAATTTTGTTTTCACTAGTTACTTCAAATATTACCAAAAAATTTGCTCAAAAAGTTGAATAACCCAAAGCACTGATATTTAAAGCGTGGCAGCCCTTGACCATATGTTTCACTAGCAACAAAGACTTTACTTAGATACTACCTAAACAAAAATATATAAATATTGCTCTCAATCTCGATGACGGACGAAATGTATAATTTTATATATAACTGTATAACGTTGAAGAAAGTTTATAAAATGCATGTACCCATCCTAATCAGTCGTAAACCCTAGTATTCAATAGTTCAATCCAATCGTAATACTTACTCCTAAAAAATTAAAAAAAGAATGCACATGATTGCGCTCAATTTGCTGACTGCATGCAGTAAAAAAAAATTCATTGATCCTGTGCAATTCATGTTTTAATCACTAATTAATTTTGTAGCTTCGACTCTCTATGAATTAATCAAATTATAATCTTTTGTTCTTCCTACTGTTAGCCTCTCGCACAACAAAAAATATTTGTACAATTATTGGAACAATAAACTATAGCCTTTAGGATTCTAAGGACATAAGAACTATTTTAGATTTCTTTCAAATATCTGTCAAAAGTATTTCGAAAATTGGAACTGAAAATCAAATATGATCAAAAATAAGCGTCACTCTGTTTTGCATCACAGTATCAAATAGAGTGCTTGATAGGAGTATTCCCAAGAATATTGGACAAGAATTAGAAATATAAAAGGACTAAAAGCTCTATCGTACACATTTCCTCACGACGAGGAAATGAGTTTCGTATTCCATTAATATGAGACAAGTTTTTGGAAGCATACCAAGTGATAAGGACTGTGACATTAAGATATTCGCTTTAGAAGTAGAAGTCTTTTATATTTATGCACTCTTAAATACCACCAAGAAGCTTTAACGCCATGGAGTTAAAAAAGAATGGTTGCTTAGCTATTGAAAAATTTGAATGCTGACTGAAGTTGAAAAATTATCCGATTGACATCGCGTTCGAAGGAACCCTGCTGAAAAATACCGCACACGGTATATTTCTATATCAAAAACTTTAACAAACTTCATAATTCAGCATAATGCCAATAGCCTATTAATATGTAAGCTGAGCTTGAACGTCTTCCGCATGGGATTAAACCACTTGCTAAAAAAATGAGCCCTATCTAATACGTCTTGCAATCTAATGGTCTTACAAGGAAAAACTGATATCTAAGAAAACAATTTTGTTCATGGTAATCGGCCAGAATCGCAAGACTATAGAACAATAACCAATGTTAACCCAATGATCACAAGTTGAAGTAAGAAAACTGAAATCATTAGGTCAGCTATTCTAAAAAAATCAGCATCTAACCTATGAGTGAAACAACATCTTGAAAAACTGTAGAAAGACTTATTGGCCAATAATGCTTCTATGCTTCTATAGCCGTCACCTTCTCTTCTTCCATCCTTGTAACTATTTTACAACGAGTTGAGTTCCCTAGCACTCAACATGTCAACATGTCTGGTTGATCAATCAAAGTCAAGGCTATGCACCTCTTTAATTTAAAAACAATTCCAAAAATTATTACTACCAAATAAAGAGGTGGGACCCTAGCCAGACCCTGCATCGCTTCCTTAGAAATGTCCCCGTACATCGACAGAGTACCAAGGAGCATGATCCTCTGACAGGAGATAATCTTTTTTCTTCCTTCAGCAGTTTTGCCAGCGTCGCACCAATATTAAGCCCCCGGTGGAGGATACATACTGCCCTTATTCCCTGGTAAGAACTCTTCCACATATTTAATCTACTGCCATCAATTTTGTTAGGGAATGCGGTAATTATGTGTAAGGTGTATTGAGAACCTGGGATCTCAATTCCCCCTTTTCCTGCGTAAACGAAAATTCTTTCACATCCTTTACCTTGTACCGAGCAAAAGGTCTTTAAGACTAAAAGTCAAAATTAAAAAAAAAAAAAAAAAAAAAAAAAAAAAAAACAATAAGTGTATTGACATGGTTGCCACTTCATTTGTTTTAGAATTATACAAATGGGTGTTGGATGAATTTTGAAAAGTGCCTTTGCGACGTGAACATAAATCTACCCTTATCCAGACCTTTAGTCTGATTTACTATAAAAGTGTTTTTTTTTTTTTTATTTCTCATCAAATCTATGAATACAAATAAAAATAAATTGATATAAATTTGCAATAACTTTGAGAACAATTTTTGTGAAAATACTTTTCCAAAACTACGAGTACTATCTAGAATATAACACACAACCAAAGTTACCGCTATAACTACTTCAAAAAATTAACTAAACTGTGTTCAATTTTTCCTTAAAAAAAATACACAAACCAAGAAACAACAAATTATTGTTTCCAAGTATCAAAAATTAAATTAAAATACCAACAAATATTTTTATATATATATAAAAAAAAGAATAAACAAATTAAAAACAAACAATTTTATTTAAATACTCAAAGCAAACAAAATAAAAAACAAAAAACTGTTGTACGTCATATATAAAATTTATAAATATATATATATGAATGTAACTTATATGTATAATAAATTAACTTTTGTAATTACAGTTAATAATACTTTAAATAATTACTTTTTCTTTCAATACTTGTTTTAATCAACATTTTTTACCGAAAAAGCAGCATGATTCCTCCAAAGAACGATTGAAAATTATTATGCCTGTTGAGCTGAGTATCCGGATCATATTTTATATTTCCAAAAACCTTTATTTTCGTATACACATTTATGTATAATATTTTTTTTGTTTTGTTTTGTTTTAAAATTTTACATTATGATTAAAATAAAAATAAAAGAAAAACATTTAAAAATCATAAATATTGTTTTTTTTTTTTCGCTAAAATTAATTAAAATTTTTTGGAGATTCTAAACAAAAAATAAAATAGATTGTGTTTATTAAAGAAGAGAGGTTACAAGAGGTCCTTTGTTTTTTTTGAATTTTTTTTTAAGGCTATGCCATTAATTTGAAATTTTGCATCTAAACTAAGATTTTGTATCTATGATCTCTAGAAAAAAAAATTAATGGCTTTTTCATTCTCTACGTATAAAGTATATAATATCTAGATCACTAGGGAAAGAAATATTATACTCGTAAAAAGAATGGGTCCTTATCGGTTGGTGAAAATTGTTGCAAGCCTAAATCAAGTGTAAGTAAGGTTAAGTAACGTAATTAACATTTTTATTCTATTTTTTTTTCAGTGATTCTTTGTGTGTTCTCGCTACCAATTATTTAAATTTGATTTAATGTTGTGTTTTTTGTTCGACATGTTAATGTTTTTAATTTTTGTTTATATAATCTGTTGACCCTTTTAGATTTTTAAAATTAAAAAAAAAATATTCATTATTAAAACTCAATTAAAGCACATATTAATTTATAAAAAAATATAAAAAAAAAAACAATTAAAAATGTATTTTTTTGAATGGTTAATATCTCGAAACTTACCTGCATGCCAATAATGGCATAAATAAAAAACAGCATTGCAATAAGCAAGCAGACATAAGGAAGTGCTTTGAACGATTGTACGAATGTCCAGAGTAAGATTCGTATCGTATATCCTTGGCGCAGTAGTTTTATGAGACGAGCGGCACGAAATAATCTCAGGAAGCCAACGTTTATCGAACTCGACTGGAATTATTATAATTTTAAAAATTAGCAAAATAAAATTAATATTATATTTTTTTGTATGTACGAGTATCTAAAGATTGACTGGAGAGAGAGAGGCATTACAATTATTTTCATTATGGTTTTTTTTTTTAATATTTACACATTTATTTTATATAAATTCAAATTTAATATAAAATGTAGAAGATTTTTTAAGGATAGTATATTTATGATAAATTTTTGGCATACAACACTTCCAAGAGCCAGAGTGCATCAGAATTATTATTTAAAAAAAAGTTCTTACTACTTGAGAAAAAAAATTATTTATTTTGCATGTATGCTTTTCAATAGCAAGCAATTCGATAGGATGATAAAGTGACGTTCATAAAAAAAATTACCTAAGATCATTCATTCATATTCAATGCGAAATTAAACAAAAAGAAAAAAAGAGTTTTTTTCTTATTAAGAATTAAATTTTTACAAAAAAGATTAGTTCGGAAGTTTTATTTTACAATTTTTCCTATTTTTTGAGAAAATGTTAGTACAGAGTGTGAGACAATATATTATGTTTTTCTATGTTTTATTCTCCTTGGAATGTGTTGTAATCCAAAACTAAAAATCCAAAATCAAAATGAAACTAAATCCATATTTAACTAATAAAACGTATAACACAAAAACTAACAACTAGAGGTGGTTTTGTATAAATGTTTTAAATGTTTAATCAAAATCAAAGTACCTAAGTATATGTAATGTGAAAATTAAAATATATTAATTTGGAAATTAATAAAATGTGAGATTTACTTAAGACCGATATGATTCAAAAATATTACTTAAACTATGAATTAATTTTGAATAAAATGCAGTTTATTTTATTTTGTCTTACGTGTTGTTTATATATTTATTATATTTTTGGTATAAAAATTTTTTTAAATTTTCTTTTTGGTAAAATGTTTCATTCAAAGTTCAATCAAATGAAATATCGAGGCTTGGAGGTCAAAGGTTTTAAGAGTGAAATTCTTGTTAGAAATCACTTTAGCAGAAAAATTACCAGATTTATTTTGGGCAGCATTTTCCAATATCAGCCAATGTCAGTGCTGGTTTCTGTACAATATCTTAAACGTTCTCCAGAAAAATGAAAACAATTAAAATATCGTTGAGAACTTGAATCATACTGGGCCATAAAAGAGTATCCAGACAAGATTATCCAGCAGAGAGAACGCACGCAGCCTCCAAACGCAAGGAGTTCGAATAGTCTCATGATCGAAAATACACGCGGTAATTTTATAAAAATGTGCTGATTTTAAAATCCGAACGGCAGCTCTTTGAGACAGTGAAGGTATAAAAGCCATCGAACCACAAGCAATAGTAGATGTTTTCAAGTAGCATTTCCAGCAGCCTCCAGCTGGGCATCTTGTAGAACGAACAATTGGCCAAGAATACAACCTAATTCCAATCAAGGAACAACCGTTTCCAACACGCTTGATAAAGTGGTTGCCAATAAGAGGTTTCATTTTGAATAGCCCGCTATTTGGGCAGTTGTCAATTTTGAAGCTATCATCTTTTGACATTTGACAAGTTTAAACTACGCCACTACTAAAAATGAAACGATATACACTTCAACAAAGAATTGAAATTGTTAAAATTTACTAGAAATGGTGAAAATTTTGCAGTTACAGTTCGCAAAACTAGAGTACTTTGGGTCATTATGAAGCACCTTCTCGACTGGGTACTAGTGAAACTGGTGGAAAAATTTGAGCTGTTGGGTAAAAGTTTGTAATGTGAAGAATCGAAACAGTGTGCTTCACTCAAGTACAACTGATAATAGCCCGTAGTATTGAAGAAAACCCAGGTTTGTCGATCCTTGGAACTAGGCATTCTACAAACGACATTGCAACGTATTTTGCATGAAGACCTAGGTTTTAAGGCTTTTAAAGTTTAGAACTCAAACCGGTCGATCAATATCAACGTGCGTGCGTCGTATCTTCACTGATCCTATAAATGCATCAAAATGGTCCGAGTTTTTATCGCAAAATCATCTTCACCTCGCAGGCTACCTTAATAAGCAGAACTATCGCACTTGGAGAAAATTCAAGAATGATTGTTGAAAAGCCTCTCCATCCTCAACGTGCCACAGTTTGTTGCTGTTTTTGGATTGACGGTGTGATTGGACCTTACTTATTCAAAAATCAGGCGGTGAATGGATTGCGCTACCGAGCTATTATTTTTTTTTTTATAATCTGCACGCGCTCAAGGGATTATGATTACCCTTTAAATGTTTCAACACAGCGCGGGCGTGAAGTTAAGGAAGAGAAAGAAGGATAGGAAAGATGTGTGGCACGATGTTCTGAGACTGAAGGTTGTTGTCTCAGATATTTTATCTCCAGGGATGGCGGCTGAACTAAAGCGGAGAATGCCGTGTCTTATTTCTATTTCGCTTATAATTCACATTATTTTATTCGTATTCATCCTTGTTGGGCATACTAGTTCAACTCAATAACATGTTTTTAGTGTTATGCCTGAACAACATATAATGAGTAAACCAGCAACCCATTGATGACAATTTTTAGAAGGTTTTAATGGAATTAAAACGACATAGACGACGGCAGGGATCGAACCTGTGATCATGAGGTTCACAGGCGAGCACACATCCATCGCGCCACGGCCACCCCCAAATTAATTAATTATTATTAATGATTTTTTTTTTCGAGGTGTACACTGCATTGGTTTTGCTGATGATAACGATATTACAGCCCTAGGGAAGTTTGAAGAAACTTTCGGTGACATCATACAGAGAGACCTAACTATTACAAGCAAATTGTGTCTATCTGTAGGATTCAACCCTCCAAAAACGACTATAATACCATTTACCAAGAAAAGACTTCTTTTCACGAATGAAAACTATTCGTTTAGCTGGCGAAAAATTAGTTGCAGGGAAAGAAGTAAAATATCTGGGAATCATACTAGCTAGTAAACCGTCGGGAAAGCCACAAAAGCCCTTTTGATATGCAGGTATGGTACAAACATGCTTGGGGGTACAAAATTATATCCTTATTCTGATGTATCTATACACCACGATGGTAAGACCAATAATTAACTATGGTGCGGTTGTATGGCACAAAAGAACCGATTTGCAAAAAGGCTCGCTTGTTTATGAATTATTGGAGCAATGAGAACTTGTCCTACAGTAACGATGGAGGTTATTCTTTATCTGAGATTTGCCAAGGAAGGGACTGGATCTGTGCAAATGTATAAGTCACATGGAAAGCGACTGACTTTTTTTAAAGTCGATAGTAACTAACCTTATCGACATTCCTAGGGATAGAATGATGATGATTACACACTCAAGGCAAATGTCATTAAATGGCACATGGATGGTTCGAGAACTACAGAACGGACTGGTGCTCGAATTTTGAGGCCTAGAACCAACCTTTCCATATCAATGGGACATTCCACTATCATTGTCCAGGAGGAAGTTAGTACCATAGCGGAATGTGCAGGTAAAATCTCGAAAGGAATTACCAAAACCAAAACATTGCCGAAATGTAAGAACATGAACATGTAGGAGATAGACTCCCTAGCAAAAAAAAGGCCCTAATGGGGCCAGGAGAAAACAGGATTTAAACTGGAAAGGACTCCTAAATCTGAGGTAGGCCAATATACTTCTTGGGAACTATAACCAAGATCGTTTCAAGAACTGTATCAATTTAAATAGGAACAGTCTATGAAAAGCAACGGGACTCCTCCGGGGTCAATGTAAACTAAGAAGACACTTGAGTATCCTTGGCCTAGTAAACAGCCCCACATACTATGCATTTGTGAAGCACTAATACATGAAAGAAGCAAGTATATATCTGGGGCGCTACCAGGTGAAATTATGTTCATCAAGATTTCATTGCTTTGACAAAAAACTCTTGGTGGAAAACAGGGCAAAGGTCAATGCTTTACCAATTGCTCTAAGTATAGCAAACTCAAGCGTTGGTAGTATATGTACTTGGAGAAAGTGCAAATTTGGTCGAAAGCAGAAAACAATGGAAGACAAAATGTTGGTCCGGCACAACCTCATGAATCCTGAAAAGACAAGTGTTGAGCTTCAAAGGGACTTGAAGACAACTGGCTTGCAGTTTGAAGGCGTCTTCTTGAAGTGCGCCGAAAGTCTCAAAGACTCAAAAAGATTAAAACGGGCCAAAATGCATACGGATTGGACCTCAGAGAACTGGGAAAAAGTAATTTACTCAGACGAGAGCCAAGGTCCAAGAATACAGGATAAGTGACGTGAGGAAAAGTGACAAAGAATAACTCCGATCTGGCTGCTTCCTACTATCCAAAGAAGAGCTTCGATGTAGAAAACCATTTTTCAGCAAGATCTTGCTCCGTGTCACACTTCCAAAAAATGACATATTTCTTCGCGGCGTAGAAAATTATTAAGGTGCTGGAATGGCTTGGCAAATCAATTTGATTGAGAGTCTATGGCCTATTGTTAAAGCGAGTCTCTGAAAAAATGACTGAACGTCGAAAACCGGACTAGTTTTAGCAATTATTGTGGTATGCCAAAGAGAGTTTTTGATATGGCATATTAATATTTGTATGAAACCACTTTTTACACAAATCCCTCCTAACTAATTTATTTATTTATAAACTTATATTTTGCAGCTTTTTAAATGCATGGCATTTTGCAAAGTCTGGAACTATTTTATAACCAGTCATTGATTTTATTTTATTTTATTGAAAAAAAAAAAAACTCTTTTAAGACCTTTGACTCCGATACTATATTAGAATTGAATCTTTTATACATGTTTTATCTACTTTTAATAGTCACATGAAAACTGAAATAAAATTTTTCAAATAAAATTTGGATTTCACCACTCGAGTGAGCATAAGGAATTCAATTATTTTAAATATTAATTTTTAACACAGCGAATAAAATGTACTGCATTTTGTTTTTAATTAAATAAATTATTCAGTGTTGATATTATTAAAACATTAAAATTCACTAAATAATGTAATGTTCCTACTAAAAATATTTTGTTTGTTCTTTTATTAGTACCAACAATAAGTTATAGAGTATTAACTAAAACTATGATAGTAAGTATATAATTAACTATTTAAAACAAAAAGATTTAAAAAAAGTCACTTAAAATCTAACAATCTAAAATATTATATTTCTATAAGTAGGTAAGGTTTTTAATATTGTTTTTGTTTTTTTTTTTTTTTAATCTAAATTCAAATGTGTTTGGGTACCTAGAAACAATCCGAAGCATCTGATTGGTCATAAAAAGTTTTGAATTTTAGTAGTTATTTTAATTTTATAATTCGCATGACATTGTTTAACTTAAATTAATAATGACTTTAAACATACATTATTTCCATCCAAGAAAAAGGTAGCAGACATATTAAAATATTTCCTTATTTAAGTCCAGCTCTGTTTGAAAACGTGTTTATGTTTTGAGATGTCTCAGACACCCACGAAAAAAAAAACTGCTGTAATATTTCTATGGGCACTGGACTCGAACGTAAACAATCTCTCAAATACCTGTCACACCAATAATTTTTTTATTATAGTTCACTGGCAAATAGAAGAGGAAATACATGTAGTACTTCACCTGCCTCTGGCTCGGACGCAACGGCTCTATTTGTCTCAGAATAATATAATAATATATTAATTATTTGCGTAATAGCTCGTGGAGAACTGTAAATGTTGTTATTCCGCAGGAATGGAGATAAGAAATCAAAGAGATATAGTTTTATGACAATAGATGCCCTTTAAGGAAATGTGACTTCCTGGCAAAAAACAGTTCCCCTGGAAATAAAAAGTTTGTCTTCTTTTTAGGTAGCATAGACTGGGAATCGATACCCTGCAGAGCACTTTTGGTAAAGAGTTAAAGCAAGTAGATGATTTGTTAAAAAATCCCTTCTTCAATATTGCAATTGATGGTGATACGAGTATTATTTGAAGCACTGGGTTTATATAAAAATCACTGTATCCAATGGAATACACGTGATAATTACCATAATTCTATTTTACTACTCTACACTTCTACTACAAGTCATGATAGCTGTTTCCTTGCAAATAACAATGGCCGTCTAAATTGAAATTTTAATCTCTTTAAGGTTATGCTAAGATGACTGTGTTAAGAATTAACGCCAAGGTTTATAACCGAAGAAGGTACCAGTATCGTTTGAGTAACTCCGCAGTCTTGTACCGATACCCGTGCGAAATCGAAGAATTTATCGAACTATATGAAACTCAAAGCAAATATCTTGGAAATTCTATTTTTTAAGTGTTTAAAAAATGAATCAGAATAAGTTTAAATCACGATAACTGTACCCTCAGCTTTTCATATTTATTTCCAGATCCTCGCATCTTTCTTCTTCGGAAGTGGCTCTGCAATGGCAGCGTATGATAAGCTCATTAAATTCCGATCTTGACAGATGTGATCACCATGTCACCGCCAAAACGTAAAGTAAAGCAATTGAGTTAAGAAATTCTTTTTTGCTCAACGTTTTGGTTTAGCAATCTTGGAAATGTGATGTTAAAAATTTACGATCGTTGAGATCAAGAAGATTGCTTAGGAATATCTTTCCTAAAAAAACAGACAACAAATACGAGGGCGGGTCAATAAGTCCGTGACTTTTGGGATAAAATACAGATTTTTTGATAAAAAAATAATTTTATTTTTCAACGTAGTCTCCCTTGAGCTCTATACACTTTGTCTAACGCTTCTCCAATTTTTTTATCCCTTCCAAAAAAAAATGATTTGTCGAGGTCCTCAAAATAGGCCTTTGTTTGCGAGATGACTTCATCATTGGAGTCAAATCTTTTTCCACCAAGCCATTTCTTCAGGTTTGGGAACAAGAAGTAGTCGCTCGGAGCCAAATCTGGAGAATAGGGTGGATGAGGGAGCAATTCATAGCCCAATTCATGGATTTTTGCCATGGCAACTGCACATGTGTGCACCCTTGCATTGTCTTGGTGGAAAAGAACTTTTTTCTTGGCCAAATGAGGTCGGTTTTTTTTCAAATCGTCATTGAATCGGTCCAATAAGTTGGCATAATATTCCCCATTGATTGTTCTTCCCTTTTGAAGGTAGTCAATGTGGATTATCCCGCGTGCATCCCAAAAAACAGTCGCCATAACTTTATTGGCTGACAAACCCACCTTGGCCTTCTTTGGCGCCGATTCACCCTTAGAAACCCACTGTTTTGACTGTTGTTTGGTCTCTGGTGTGTTGTGATGGATCCATGTTTCGTCCACGGTTACAAAACGGCGCAAAAACTCCTCCATATTGCGATTAAACAACGCCAAACCTTCCTGTGAAGTTGTTACACGATTGCGTTTGTGGTCGACTGTGAGCAAACGCGGCACCCATCTTGCGGAAAGCTTTATCATGCCCAAGTGATCATTCAAAATTGAAACCACTGAGCCATGCGAGATCCCTACGGCTTCCACAATCTCTCGCACTTTCAATCTTCGGTCGTAATAAAAGGAAGCACACTCTAGTGGTGGGTTACTACCTTGATCGATTGCTGGGAGTGTGTATCCTCGGGTTGACAGGCCCTGAGTTTTGCAGAAACTCATCTGTAAGTGACCTTGGTTGACGTCGGTTGACCTCCGTTGCGAAGCTCCGCCGGAATATTAATTCTATATTCTGGCACCACGGGAGAGAGATGGGTTGCGTAGTATAACCTCTCTTTCTCAGACTATCTATGAGGTAGGCCTCCTAGTGCTTTTCAAACGTGCTTGAATTCAAGAGGTGTTAGATAGACCTCGCCTTTTAGCAAGAGGTCTGCACATGCTGCAACATGTCACAGCTTTGCTACTGAGTTGGCTACGGCTGACTCGGGGCTAATGGTCAGGGCTAAATCTGACTTCGATGAGGGTAGGCTCTCCGTGCGATAAAGTCTTAACTGACAGGTGCTCACGTCAAACCAAACATAGGTTCTGACCATCTTTTGTGGCGTGATCAAATATTTGATGTTGCGAAAAATGCTGCGAAATGCTTTGGTTTTCCCAGAAGATGTATTAAGCAGTTTTCTTCCCCTTCTGATCTGGCTACAATTTATAAGGCATACATTCGGCCTAAGCTTGACTTCCATATGTACGCATTTTCTTATGTAGTCATTTAGGTCCACCAAATTAGCTTAGAGGTGCGTGTTCCATTTAACTCAGGGTAGGCCATCTAGTGGTTTCTTTTTAAATCATAAGTAGGTTATTTTGACACTGGCACTAACAGCTGTTTCCCGCTAGAAATCTTGACAGCAAGTCAGTGTCATACCTCCGCGGAACGAAATAAGTCGCTTTACGCTTAAACAACGTTGGGAAATATTGAAAACTTATTTTCGAAGTTAGTGCTGTGTAGCCGAAACAGTGCGTTTTTTAAAAAGAAGTTTTGGACGAACTTAAGCACCCCCGGCGGCGGCGCCTGCTGTACACCAGTTTAAGCGAAAAATTTGTGAGACCAGTATCTATGCTAGTGGACAACACTCATGGTCCCGTCGTCATACGGTGCGCAAAGACGTGAATCGGCTGCTGTAGCTAGCTGAGAAAGTGTGACTCAATTCACGAACATCAACTCGCCATTGATTTCACTCACTAGGCTGAGGAGAATTTTGCACAAAGATTTTTTTTTTTTTTATAATTTACCCACGTTCAAGGGAATATGAATACCCTTTAAATGTTTCAACACAGCGTGGGCGTGAAGTTACGGAAGAGAAAGAAGGATAGGAAAGATGTGTGACACGATTTTCTGAGACTAAGTTGGTTGTCTCAGATTTTTTATCTCCAGGGATGGCGGCTCAACTAAAGCGGAGAATTGCCGTGTCTTATTTCTATGTCCCTTATAATTCGCATTATTTTATTCGTTTTTCATCCTTGTTGGGCATACTAGTTTAACTCAATCACATGTTGTTAGTGTTATGCCTAAACAACATGTAATGAGTAAACCAGCATCCCATTGATGACAATTTATAGAAGGTTTTAATGGAATTAAAGAAAACATAGACGACGGCAGGAATCGAACCTGTTATATTGAGGTTGACAGGCGAGCACACAACCATCGTGCCACGGCCACCCCATCTCGGATTATTAACTTGGACTGACACAATGCGCAATGGCGAAGCCAGAAGATGCAGCCACTTGAACGACGTTGTGTCCCATAATTAATCGGTATGTTTGCTCTCACTAGTAAGGCCATAATACATGGAACACATTTAATTTTGTTCATTTTATAGCATTTTTAAAAAGAAACTTGTATTTGGCCCACGCTTTAAGGAAGTTAAGGAAGAGAAAGAAGGATAGGAAAGATGTGTGGCGCGATGTTCTGAGACTGAAGGTTGTTGTCTCAGATATTTTATCTCCAGGGATGGCGGCTGAACTAAAGCGGAGAATGCCGTGTTTTATTTTTATGTCGCTTATAATTCACATTATTTTATTCGTGTTCATCCTTGTTGGGCATACTAGTTTAACTCAATTAAATGTTGTTAGTGTTATGCCTGAACAACATGTAATGAGTAAACCAGCACAACCCATTGATAACAATTTTAGAAGGTTTTTAATGGAATTAAAACGACATAGACCACGGCAGGGATCGAACCTGTGATCATGAGGTTCACAGGCGAGCACACATCTATCGCGCCACGGCACCCCTATATCATATATCATTCACTTAGAAGTGAAAATTTTCGTCATATTATGCAATCTGATATTTGTTTCTTGAAATATAATTGCTTACTAGTAGACCCGTACATGCGTTGTTTCGCTTCATTTTCAAATTTAAAAAATCTCACCATTTAAGTCCTGACTTATTATAAATTACAATGAAAAAGAAGGTATCTCCGCTTCAGCCTTTTAGTTCATTATATTTTTCTAAGACTTATGCTGGTGAACTTTCGCAAAGAAATTCAAGAAACCACATTGCAGTATGTCAAGTAGCTTTTAATTTATACACGAACAGGATGTTTACAGATACAGGTATCGATTTTTCAGCGATATTGCTAATAATAAAAGTTAAAAATGCTTCCAATCTTTCTCCTCAGCCATCATCGACAAATTTCTATTTTTCATTATTTCATTAATTGAACCAATCAGATAATTCAGAGTGTTTTAACAAATAATCAAAATTCAAAATCAAAGCTCGGAAGAGATAAACCAACTCATCATATCCTTTAAGCATCAGTGTCTATTATGTGGTAAAGGATATCTCTCGACCTTTTTTCAAAGTGTCTAAAGCATCTATCTAAAATACGAGTAACTACAGAATTAAAGGGTCAGCAGGACTTAGAGGATTTTTATGTTTTTGGCCAACGTTGATTTGTTTAAGAATGTTTCTTATTTTTTTTTGGAAAAAAACTTCTAGATAGAAACAAAAGCTTGATATACAAAAAAGTAGATAACATCTAAAGGGAACGGACAGAAACAACATATTGAGGTGAATCTAAAAGTAATGTGATAATATAATACACAAAAATTCATAAAGAAGTTAGTTACGATATAAGTTTTTCTTTTTATGGATTGATCAATATTGGGAGTGAAGCTAAGCTTTCACTACTTTTTAAGCATTACAAGTTGTTAATTTTTTTTTGTTTAGGTAGACAGTATTAAGTATAAGAGTAATATTGCGTCTAAAGTCTTCATCTAATATAGCAAAATTCGTTGTAGTTAAAATTAAATTTTACATTTTAAAATACAATTACAGTTACTGAGCTTTATTTAAAAAAAAAAAACTGTTTTTTCTTTAATTACTTTTTTAATTTTTACTTACGTCCTGATGTTTGTTGGAATTGGATATTGTTTGTATTTCGAATTCAGTTCATGTTTTTTTTGGATGTGATATTATATTCGTTATCGAGTTGATATCGATATTTATATTTTTGAGTGATGTTTTGTGTGTTGGTTTTTTTGATTTTTTTGATGATGAAATTGACAGATTAGAGCAGTTTTTGTATTTTTTTTTAAACAGCGCAAGCAATATTAGCATTCACATTCGATATTTTTATATATTTTATTCGGTGATTAATTTTTAGTTAACACATACAGAAGAAGTTGTAACAGTCACGGGCATCATCAAATTTAAGAAATTTTGTTAATTTCATTCAATATAGAATTATTATTGGTTATTATTAATTTTGATTTTTGCAAAATAAAGAAGAAGAAATAAATGCATTTATCAGATATTATTTAAATCGATATCTTGAAAATGGCATATCAAAATTGACAACAAGTTATATTAATGAGCGATAACATCCAAATACATTCTACGCGGCGCAGTACTTGCCAACAAAATTCTATTCTACGGAGACGTTCTTTTGTTTTTTTTTTTTAATATATTTTTTCTAAAAGCATTGTCTACGAGATAGGATGATTTTGAAATTTTGAACTATTTTAGCAGGGCTTACAGATAATTCAGGGAACTTGTAACCAAGGACTAAGGCAACTATAAGCCAACGAGAACGAGGTATAAAAATTAACTTAACAATAATTAACATAACAATAGTGTGTGATAGGCCATCATGTGATTGTTTTTAAATTATTTATAAATAAAAGAATGAATTAAAACCAAAATTCAATGAAAGTTTAAATAATGCAATGAAGATGGTTAGAGTAGGTGTACATCTGTATGTTGTGAGTTGATGAAACTAAACTTTACAAGCTTACATCTAGGCGTTTATTTGTTAACAGCTCTTCTTTTATTTTTCGACCCTAGCGCCTTCCTTTCCACATTTTTTTACAAGTGTTTCTTTTATGCTGAAGTTGATATTCTGAGACTTTTCTTTTTGCTCACTTTTTTACTTGCCATAATAGGCACTACAGGGCAAGTTCTGAAAAAGTTTTGAAAAAATATCGAACTCGAGATTTTGATCAAAGTTGACATTACGATGATAGATAACACGAAAAAAGTAGTTCCGGAAATTCCATCTGTCTATCTGTACCTCAACCTAATGTCTAAAGTACTGGAGGTATTTTCTTCAAACTCGGTACTTAAGGGTCTTCGGTGATTCCAAAGAGGAGAAGTTGATTTCTTTTCTTAGCTCCAAACTACCGCTACCTGCCATATAGCCGTTATGCAAAATCTTATTTATCTTGAAAACAGCTATTAAGATTTTGATAAAAAAAAATTAGCTGTTAATGTTAGCATGAACTAAATTTTGGACCAGCACATTTTTTAACTATACCTGCAATAGAACGGTTTTTTTGATTTTCAATCTTTTCATTAGATTCGGTTAGGTTAGTGGACTGACAGTTGATCTTGTTACCGCCACACTTAATTAATGTAGATCCGTTGTGATACTCTAGGGGTTGTGACCCCCATGTATTGAAACCTATGATAATCTTAAGTCATTCAAGTCCGTTAAAGCTGTTGATGAGTTTCAGAAAGCTATAGTCAGAAGTATCATCACATAATCACCTGGCTAAGGAGAGGTAGACGTCTGTTAAGGGTGTGATCCTTTCCTTTACCCCCACTTGAGAAATCATCCCTCCTGCAGGGCCGCAGGAACATGTGGCTCCTTGCAACGTCTGAGAGATAAATTTGATAGGTCAGTGACGCTCGTGTTCACCGGAGGAGTGTCAATAGCTGGCGTATAGGCGAAATGCCCATGCTTCGTGTATCACGTGTATCGTTAAGTCGTTTTCTTTCGTACTATCACTATCGTCTGTGACCAGTTTTAGGCGATTTTCAGAGTTTAGGAATTTTTAAGCCATTTGGTATCGTTAGTAAAATTTCAATATGATTTTGCTTGGAATGTCAGAGAGCTCCTGCAAGTCGTTGAAGAAGTGCCTGTTTCTCAGATGATATCTTCTCTTCACCGCATCCTCTGTATAAGTCGTTCATAGTGAGGTTCATCTTTTTCTAGTGGTAACCGAGTTGGTTGTGAACGGTGGTGATGCTCACGAGAAGAGAAAGAGAATTTTGACTCAGTTGGATGATAACGTCGGTCTTTTTTTTGCTGAAACTAGCCCATAGTTTTCTGGCTATAAGACAGGAAACGAGCGACTTTTATCTCTTGTTTTTTTGTAGTTAGAACTTTGCTCTCGATTACCTGTTTAAGATAACAGGGTGGGACTTGAACTGATACATCTGCCTGATTAAGATCAAGTATTGATCCTATTCTTACCAGCTCGCCAGCGCTTTAATTACCTGGGACACCACTGTGTTTGTCTAAGCCGAAGTGCGCTATAGGCTGCCGATTCTTGTATAAATAGATCTAGGGGTTTAAAGTTGAGTATAGCGTTCAGGCCCGCTGTGAGGGTGGGCCACATTGCCCAAGTGATTCCAATACATACCGTTCCTTGTACCTTGGCCATGATTTTAAGGTTGGTAAGTTTGTGTGATGCATTCCACCAGACTATGTTACCGTATGTCAGTAAAGGGTATTGTAAAAGTTTTTAATTTCCTTTTGTTTGTAAAAAGGACCCGTTCGGTTTTTTGCAGCTAGACCGCAGTTCTTAGTTTATGTATTCACTATTGATAAGGCATCCTCTATTTGTTCGCTAATTGTGGAGGCCATCGGCATATAAAATGACTTGGACTCCACTATTTTTAAGCAGGGTTTTGAATTTTTGAATTAAAAAAATCATAATAAGTCATAAGTCTGTAGATGATTTGTGAATTAAAAAAATTAAATTCATAAGTTAGTTAGTGACTTATGATTTAAAAAAAAAATTAATTCATAAGCTACTAAGTGACTTATGAATTTAAAAAAAATTAATTCATAAGCTAGTTGGTAAATTGGAAATGTTTAAGCTTTGTTTTGTATTTAATTATTAACGAAGGTAGATTTCAAGCTTTTGTGTGTCATATAATTATCATGCTAGCTTATAAATTTTCCAATTAATCATTTTTTAATCAGAATTTATCCATTAGGTCATGAATTAAGTTTTTTTTTAATTCATAAGACTCTAGATTACTTTTGAATTAATTTTTTTTTTATTCTTAAGTCACTTTGTTGCTCATGACTTAAATTTTTTTAATTCATAAGTCACATAGTGGGTTCTAAATTAATTTTTTTTAATTCATAAGTCACTAAGAAGCTTATGATTTAAATTTTTTAAATTCACAAGTCACCAACTGACTTATGAATTAAATTTTTTTAAATCATAAGTCAGTAACTAGCTGCTGAGTTACATTTTTCCTAATTCATAAGTCACCCACTAGCTTGTGAATTAAAGCCAAGCTTAAGCTTAAAAGTGACCTAAGCTTTTGCAACCGTGTTTTTAAGTCTCATTAGAACTGCGTTCATCACGAGTGTTCAGAGATGGGGAGAAAAGAAAGGAAGAGGTGGAGTCCCTCTGGAAGTAGATACTTTGATTTGTACTCCTCTTAGCTCCAAGTTGATCTGACCGTGTGGCTAGGCTTACCAGCTTTTGGAATAAATACCACTTTGACTTCTCACCACGCTTTAGGGACATACATGTCCCCATTTCAGGCTGCTTAGGAATATGTTTTTAAGTGTAGGATTACATGGTCTTCACATTTTCTCATTAACGGCTCTAACGATTTTGAACAACATTATTATACAGGAGCTCCTTTGGATTTAAAATAATATTGTATATAAAATTATTCGAACATATTATTTTTTGGTTTTTGGAAAAAAATACCAGTTTTTTTTTTTTTTTTAAATCAGTTGAAAACGTGTGAACGATTAGTTTTTGAAATTATTTCTTTAAATCTATATTATTAAATAATTAAAATTGGCATCCCAATATTGTTTCTAAGAAAATTCTAAATTTCTTATATAAAGAATTAATATATGTAATTATGAAACGATTTTTGAAATTTGCTTGTATAGGTAAAGTCACCATTTTCTATAAATCAGACGGCAATTTTATGAGTTTGAATATAATATAATAATATAATATGTTTAAATCCATGCTTTATGTTTATATACAATTTAAATGCAAGTACGTGCTATCCTGTCGTGCATTTTAGTTGTTTTCATTTTTACAATTCCAGCTCAAAGAATTGAACTCAAAAAATTTAACTTTAAATGTTTAAGAATCTATCCGAAATCGGTACATATGTATGTATATGATAAGAAAACATGATATCGAGTATGGTAATATCGTAAATTAAATTGTACACGATTTGAATCTTAGAGCACTCGATTTTTCGTCATAATGGAATTTAGAGATTCTGCTATTAGAATTTTTAAGAACCTCGACAGGACATAGTTATGTCTGAGGAATATCTAATTATATAGTCTATTATCGACTGTAACAAGATTATATATGTAGTTATTGGGTCTTGTGAATAAAAAAAAAGCTAAAGCTGAAACTTGGATTTTTAAGTAAAAGCTTGATTTTTAGTGAATAAAATTAAGCTTAAGCTAGCTAGTTAAAGATGTTTTCTAGTAATAGCTATTTTAAAATAGCCAAAGCTAAATTCATTTAGTTTTAGCTTATTTTCCTAGCTTAAGCTTCAATTTGTGTGAATAAAAATAGCTTAAACTAGAATATTATAGTTAAAGCTACAAAAATTTCAAGACTTTTTCGACCTGTCTAGAAAGCTTTGACTAGTTCTTATTTTCAGTATTAACTTTTGCGAGTTGTTAATTAAACATAAGGGAATATCTCAAAAAATAGGACTGTGAACGTCTAGACCCAGAAACTGACATACGAAATGTTAAAAACATTTTTTAGCCGAAACCAATAGTTGCCCTGTAGAACAGATAACAAATTGAGGCAAAAAACCTTCCTTTCGGTCATACATGTACCAGTTTTAGCTAAAGCTAACTAGCCGAAACATGTGAATAAAAAAACGAACACCTTAAATTACGAAGCTTAAGCTAGAATTTTCCAGCATAAGCTATTTAGCGTTATCATTTTTTTATTCACATAAAACAAAGCTTAAGCTAGTACTGTCTAGCTTTAGCTGCTAGTAAAAGCTATGACTAGTAGGCTTTAGCTTCCTCCAAAAAAAGCTTTAACTTTTTTTTTATTCACAAGACCCATTGTAAGGGAAGGATTAACACGCTTTTCTAAAACACTCCTACTATCATTTTCTTTTTTTAAGACAGTTACGTAAGTTAACTAAAAAATGTTAAAAAATACTGCTAAGTACTAAAAAAACGTGATTTTGTTTTGAGATTGATCTCTATCTAGATTATAAAAAAATGTTTTTTAGTTTTCTATTAAAAAAAACACAAAACTAAATTTAGTAAAATGTTCATCCCGTATTACTTACAGATGGATCAGTTGACTGTATTTATGAAAGATGAATAAGGCGATTGTAGTTTTATGGAGTTTTTTTTTTCGGTTTGATTAGTTATAAGAATATGTGTGTTGAAATAATTGTGTGTTTAATTTTCTCAATCAAAATTGTATTTAGATTATTTGTTGTTATGTAAATAGTTTATGGAGTGAAGAATGATTGTATCCAGTTAATGTAACACATTTGTATATGAAAAAAATAAAATAAGAAATTTAACAGAATTAAGATTGTATAATTTAATGTTTTTTATGTTGATGGAGGATGGGTTCACACACGAGTTTTTTTTTTAACCAAGGAGTTATTTTTGGGAATTTATAAATAAATCAGTTTTGTTTTTTTTTTTTAAATTAAATTTAGCATTAATTCACAAGTTTTTAAGAAACAGCATACCATAACTTAATATTAACGATAAAATGACCTATTACATTCACAAATAGGTCTTAATCAATTTTCTAAGAAGCGTTAAGATTTAAATTTACTGGCTTATGATAATTTATGAATGAAAGTACTTAACTATATGACAAAAAAAAATATAAAAATTTGTAAGGAAATAAAAACGAAAAATAAATAAATTAACATAGAAATAATTTTTAAATATAATTATATAATTAAAAAATATAACAAAATAAATTTTTATTTAACAATTTTTTAAGTTAATTTTTTTTTTACATTTTTCCCAATATTAAAGCACTAGCTTTTGCCGTCAGAAAAAATTTAAAGATCAGAACTTTCTATTTTCTGTTAAATAAATCTTTTGTTACGCATTTCTGAACTCATCAAAGCATACCTTGACACACTACGGAACCATTTGACTTATCTTAGAGAAATAGAGAAAATAACACGCCAATACTTGACAGATCGACTTAGTTTTAATAAAATTATCTCGGAAGTTAACATCGTTTGAACTTTTGTTAAGTTATATCCTAAGGACTTTTATTAAATCCTATTTGCAATATCTTGTATCTTCGAATTGAATTTTTGACAGAAGATTTAAAGAGAAAATTAATGTATGCAAAAGCAAACAAATCTATCAAATGAAAGTTGTAGTTGAAGTTCCTTATTATTAAAGAGAAGATTGTTGCGACTGATTTGAAATTTGACCCAATGAGTATATTCAGTGATTAAAAATTGGTACCAAATTGTGGAATGTTTTAAGTGAATGTTAAGGGGGAGAAAAGTGTTTTATGTATATGATTAATTTATACGAAAAAAAATTTGGCTCAAGAGTAGATTTGGGTTATTTAAAGCTCAATTATGATTGGACTGTCGTTCTGAAATTATTATCGGCAATTTTTCAGAAAGAGATACTCCATTTTCTGATGAATAGCCTTATCTGGCAAAAATGCCTTTCCGTTTTAGTGTCAGGAAAAGGGAAAGAAAAAAAAGGATATAACGGAATATCAAAGTGTTACCGAAAAACACTTTGCGCCGAGAATACAGAACGGTTAATTTCAAAAAAATGTCCACACGGAGAAATTTCGATGCGTGCCAGTCCAAAGCATGCTTACGAGCATAAACTACCTAGCTAAAAATACAAATTCAGGGGGTTGTTCTCCTTAACCCAGCAATCTGTGTAGTCGTAGGAGCAAAATTCCCACAGTGCTGAGCAGGTTAAAAAATCTTTATTGAAAATGTATGGCTATTTCTAAAAGTGCGCAGACAGCTAAGTATATTATTAACATATACCAAGTGAGCCATCTAGTGGTTTGTTTTTAAATCATAGGTTGTTTTGACACTGACGGCTGTTTGTCGCTCGAAATCTTGACAGAAAGTCAGTATTATAATTCGCAGACGTCGAAATTACTCGCCTTACGTTTGAACAACGTTGGAAAATATTGAAAACTTATTTCTAAAGTGAGTGAAGTTTTATTCGAAATGAAACACCCACCGCACCAGTTGTGTTTTTTTTTTTTTTTATTTTTCTAATCTACTCGCGCTCAAGGGATTATGATTACCCTTTTTAAATATTTTCAACACAGCGCGGGCGTGAAGTTACAGAAGAGAAAGAAGGATAGGAAAGATATGTGCAAGTTTGTCCAAAAAATTCGTAAGACTGGTATGCTTAGTGGACAACATTCATGGTCCCCGTCGCCTTACGGTGCGCACTGATGAACATCAATTCGCCATCGAACTTATATTTCACGCACTAGCTTGAGGAGAATTCTGCACAAAGATCTAGGATTATTTGCTTACAAGGTCCAATTGACTCAGCAATTGAAGGCTCATGACCAGCCAGTTGAAACACGTTGCATTAAGTATTTAATTGTTATGTTTGCTCTTACTAATAAAGCCATAATAAATGGAAAAAATTGAGTTTTGTTCATTTTATTGCAATTTTAAAAAGAAACTTTTATATGGCTTTATACGTTGTGTTTAGCAGGAACATGATAACTCAAAAATAATAATTAGCATCATTACGTTCTAGACTAAGAGCCCACAGCAATTTTTGGGTGTGATTGATAACAAAAAATAATTAGCATAATTAGATAGGCCTTTTATAGTTATTTACAAATGTGAAAGTCTTGCATACTCTAGTGGGAGCAATAGTGCATAATAGTGCATCGAGTATGCAGTTCTTTCCTAGTCCCAATAATTGTGATAAAAACTTTGCCAAAATGTAGAGTTAAGCCCCTTGATTGAAAATATCGAGGTCCAAGACGTTTTACAGACAGCCTTCTGCCTGCCAGACGCGATAAGAATAGGCTACTTCTTGCACTAAGAAGGCCACCTTCACAACGTCTTGGACCTCGATATTTGCAATCAGGACACTTAGCTTTGCATTTTTAAGTTATGGCAAATTTTGTATCTCAATTTTTTAGACTTTGGAAAGAACTGCATACTTGATGCACTATAATGCACTATTGCGCCCACTAGAGTATGCAAGACGTTCACATTTATAAATAACTATAAAAGACCTATCTAATTATGCTAATTATTTTTTGTTATCAATCATACCCAAAAATTGCTGTGGGCTCTCGGTCTATTCACTTTACATCGAACTAGAACCTAAACGGGTAAACCGATTTTCTTAAAATTTTAAACATAATTCTTAAAGACTATTTTCATTAATATTCCAAATTTTAAGAAACACAGTCACGCCGCTTAAGCCCTTGTCCATGTAAAGTAGACGTGGAAACGCAAATTATTTTATGGACTTATAATTTTTGTACTTAACACCCATAATGTGCGTTGGAATTGAATATTTAAAAAATTATTCGGTTAAATTCAAAAATAAATTTTTCAGAATATTAAATATTTGTTTTTTTTTTATTTTTGGCAAACTAATTCTGTAATAAGAAAATTATATTAATTGAAAAATAGGCTATAATTCGCAATATCCAAGTTGGCTTACTTCAACCGATAGTGTTTGAATCAAATAAACCCAGTTAATTAATTTAAAATTAACCAATCTACTCAGTAACATTAAGCGACTGATTTTGTTGTTTAAATTAAACGAGTATCTACTTTAAAAAAATTAACCTGATTTAATGTATCTTAATAAATAAACGGATTAATATAATCTTCTTAGTTGATTTAATCGAATTGTGATTGTAATATGACAGATCCAATTCTTTATTTTAATACACTGATAATTGTTAAAATTACACACCAATTCGGTTAAAATAAACAATAAGATTTATTTAGTTAATTAGCGGCGTTGATTCGTGTAGCTTTAACCGAGTAATTATGCTGGTTTTTAGCAGGTAAGCATTATCAATTTTAAAATTTACACGAGTTTTACGTTGTTTTTATTTTTTAACCGATAATTTTTCTGCGTGTTTCAAACAAAAATTTTAAGGTTGTTTTTGACATCGGTCGGATCGCTAGATAATACAAGGTGGCGCATATTTAGCGATAAAATTTATTTATTGCATATTTTTTCTCAGAATTGGCTTTGACAGATTAGTGAAATTTATCGTGGAAAGACTCAGTACAGAAAAAAGAACAATTTTTTAATTAAGTTCGGAGAGTCAACATCCAATTTATAAGTGAAAGGACCCTATCCGATGTTTGCTTCATTTTTCGAAATGGACCAGCGTTTTCACCAAGTAGGTTTCTTTTGTGATCTCGATCAGTTTGAAATAATGTAAGCATTGCTCGGGTGCAAACAAGTATAGAGGAAAAGCAACAAACATTCTACCAGAAGATTTTGTTAGTAGTTGGTAATGCCTAAGCAATATTTGCAAGGAATTTTACGGCTGTTACACATTTTCACATATAAGATTCTAATGGTTCACGAGTTAAAATGATCCACAAAAGCGCTTTTAATATGGATGGAATTTTCAAAAATCGTTCAGTCAGAGAGAACAAACTCATAGCGAGAGATGAGACCAGTTTTACCCAAAATCCAAAAATTGTATGAAACTAAATGCAAAGTTTGGTGTGGATTAACCTCAGTCAGTATAATTAGACCATATTTTTTTCGAAAACGACGAACAAGTTGCTATTAATAAGGTGACATTTGATACTGGGCACTGACGGAAATTTGGTTAATTGTGGTTCCAACAAGATTTAGCCATACACTAAACAGCTAGTCAAACTAATGGTTCTCCTGAGGAAAATTTTTATCAAGTAGATTTTTGAGAATTTCAAAAAGATATCTATAAATCCAGGGCTGAGTTTAACTAAATGATTTTTGCTACGAAACCAAAATACGATCTTATTGATCAAATTTGCTTTTTAATTTCCACTTAAAAATATAGTCTTTTTACTTTATCCTCCCACTGTTGCAATTTGCTTAGCACAAAATAGAAAATATAGTTGAAGCCACCAGAAGCTGAACCTAGTGACTTGCAACCATCAACCAACCTGTGAGGGTATTATAGACAGAAATAAAGGGGACCTACAATTTTCTTTAGAGTCAAAATGGCTAAGATCTGTTTATATAAAATGTATAGTACTCCCATGAAGACTAACAATTGGAGAGTTAATAGTATTCAAAATATGGGTGTACAGATAAAAGGAGAATGAAAAAATTAAATTTGGTTGAGAATATGTATAGAAAGAAAAATTAGGAATAATATCTATGCTTATATTTTATCATTATACTCTTGGAAGATTTGTCACTTCCTCACAAGAGGCAGTATCCCTGATTTTCTTATATTTTTATATTAAGGTTGCAGCGTTGACAGTGAGTGCAAGTCCAGTTCTCAAATTTAGCTTCCAAATAACTGACCATTATGCCAATTATAGCTTTCTTAGAACAATCTGTGTTTATTTCAGACTGTCAAATAATTAATTTTTAACATTATTCACAATGATAATATTTGTTTCTTTTAATAAAATCTTTTCGGAAAAACCTTTAACGAAAAAAATTATAAAACACCATCGTTAAGTATTTTTATTTGAAATTCCCATTTTTATAGAAATGGAATTTTTTGTTTTTTTAATTTTAAAATTAAAATTTTTGGAACGAATTTGATTCCACAAGGTGACAGTTCCGTTTTAAAAAAGGACTTTTCTAATTTCTTGATAACCATGCAACATGTTTTGGTTATTTATTGTATACTTCTAGAAAAGTCTTAAGAAAAACTAGATTAATATTTTTATAAGATTATTTTCAATTAAGGTCGAACTTAAAAGTTTACTTGAAAGTATATTGAATTATATAGTACAACTTGAAGTAAAAAATCATTTAGGCGGATTTCCTATTTTTATTTTTAAGAACTCATTTTAGTGATGTTTCTTAATTGTAATGAAAATATTTAAAAATAATCATCTTCAGAAATTCGGTTACAGTTGAGCCATAGAAGCAAGTGTATGCGATCTGGTAATTTTTTTTTTTGTACTAACATAAAAATTTGTTATTATTTTTTTAAAAACAAAACAAAAAATAAAACAAAAAAATCTTAGTTATAAAATCAAGTAAAATTAAGAATATTCACAATTATTTAAAATAAGTTTAAAAGTATAAACAAATTTTAAATTAATAAATTAAATGAAAATAATTAAAACAAGGATTGATATTAAATTTAATTTTAAAGAAAAGAAGATTTATTCACAGAAATTCTTTATCGATACAAAAATCATATTTAAATGAATATGAATTTAACTAATTATGATAGTTTTATTCTAACAAGCTAATGAATTGATGAAATATCGTATGTTTATAATTATGTGTGTGTGAGGTGGTGTACTTACATCGTGCTGTTGTTTTTTTTGATTGTAGTTGTAGTAGTTGTTGTTGAGCGATAAAATTATTTGTGTATTATTTTACCAGGAAATAGTTTTTGAATTATTTTTTTTTTTCATTTCAAACAAAAAAATTCAATCAAATAATTTTTTTTTTAATTTTTTCATGATTTTTACAGATTTTGTTTTTTTTTGAATGGTGTTTTTGTTGTTGTATACGTATTTTTGTGTGATTATGTATTTCGACCCCATATCGTATTCGTATAATCAAATCAAGTATGAAAAAAGGAAAATTAAGAAAAAAATATATTTTGATTAATATTTTTTGATTGGTTAATTAAAAATAATAAAATAAATATACATATGTATATGAATTTTGTTTATAAATTTTGTTGGTTTCGATAAAAAGTGTTGATATAAATATTTATGAATCTCGTTATAAGAAAGTGTAACTTAGTTATAAGATCTGTGAAATTAAGAGAAACTCAGCGCATCCTTTAAACTGTATTATAATGGGTTAAGAGATATTATGTTCGTGAATACCTAATTATAATGAACAAAAATGTTAAATATTTTTTTTTTAAGATCAAAATTAACATAAGGTTATAGTTCTATGTATATTTCTTTTGTCATCTTCAATAAAAAAATCTATTATTATTGTATAAGAATTATAATATAAATAATTTTAAGAACAAATAAATTTATTATTTTATAAAGTTTGTAATTCGTTTCTATTTGTTAACTTTGACGAGAAAAGTTAATGATAATCTTATTTCTAAATTGAAAAAAAAAATATGTAAAGTCTATAAAGAATATTATGGCAAAAGTATGTTTATGTATATATCTTCAACCAAAACACGTGTATATATGCGAGTTATGTTTTAAATAAAATAATTTATTAATAATTGTTTACCCCGAATTCCATCCATAATGCATCAATGATACTGCCAACGACAGTTATCAAATCAAAGATATTCCATGGATCCTTAAAGAAATTCTGTTTAAAAAAAAAAAGAATAATAAATGAAAACAGACAAATAATTATTAATATTTTTTTATTGAAATATATTCAAGTTTAAATATCACACATTGCTGAAATTTACAAACGACAGAGCTTTATTATTTATATTTTTATACATTTTATTGTTAAGATTAACTATTTTATAGTTTTTGTCGTAAAGTAAACGAAAAAAAAAAAACAAAGAATATACTCGTACATTGTTAGAAAAATTAAATATATATTATGCGAAAAATAGAAACTTTAGTTAAAACTCAAGCATTTAAAATATAAATAGATTTGTAGTTTTTAATTTTAGTTAAAAGAAAATTAAAACATCTTTGCTTAGGATGCAGAAACGCAGTAAACGTTAAATCGTAGATTTAAATTGAATTGTATGCAGCTTGTTCGAAGTTGATTGCACTTAATAGGCTGCTTATAATTTGCGGCATTAAGACAAGGCATAAAGACATTATGAATCCATTTCAGTTAGAAACACTTGTTGTTCGAGTTAACACCAAACTACAATTAAAGTAACCACTACATACAACCATTCAATTTTTTTTAAATTATTGTTTTATATCCGCGATCTTTTAATATCTTAAAACTTGACACCAAAAGAGACAATAAAACTCCGTTTTACAAAAACTCCGATGGTACGAAAGGCGTTAAAAAAATACATTTTAAATTTAAACATGCATTCAATTGGATTGTGCAAAAAGGTATTGACACAGTAAGAGAAGTGTACATAGGCACCCTTACAACTTGGACAGTAGAAAGTGATAGGTCACTCCAGTCAAGAACAAGACGCACTTGGAAACAACCTTTGTATGATTGAAAATGCAAAAATGCCAGAAAAAAATCTTTTGAGTCTCTACGACTACTACAGGAACAAATCTCCAAATATTCAATTGGTATGCTAAGCAAATGTACTAGGAACTTTACAAAGTAGCACATCCACTAGAAATAGAATCCAGGATGGCCATTCTTAATTACAGATAGAAGACCTTTATGAAAGATCGCTAAGGCTAAATCATCATTTGGAAGTTAAATAAAATTGTTAATTCCACTTTCCACTTTCGTTTGAAAAGCTTCCTGGGAATCCTTGAAACTGAAATCTTAGACCGTGACCAAAGTCATACGCCGCTCTAGGCCAAATTAAACCCAAGGTGAAGATCGTATTCCTTACGAATTTTTCAAAAAACTGGCCAAGTCTCACCTTCAAATCCCAATAAAATTTAAATATTTCCCAAACGAGGGCAAGAAAGATCCAATGGAGCTAAGTAAACACAGATGTAACTCTATTTTCAAAAAGCTTTAAAACGTGTTTTTCTGGAGAAGTTCATATTAAAAACTTACGAGAATCACGCTCATTTCTAAAGGGTTATTCTTCTTCACAAGCATCGCTCACTTACACTTAGGTCTTGGGACAAAACTTCTAAGACAGATTTCTATAGCATTGACAGAAAAACTTTTTATTATCAGCAATCTTGGCGTATTAATGTATTAGTAAATGTTAAATATTTTACAGAAATTTTACAATTTAAATATTTTATCCAAATAGCTTAAGACGCTAACCAGAGTCAAACAGACAGGGCTGTCTCCTTAGTCCACTCAGTACTTCTGAATAATTTCACTGATTTCTCTTCCAGAGGGAATTATGTATATTTATGAATTTGAATATGAAACTCCTACTATGCGCTTATGACATATTGATATTAGCAAAAAATCCAAATGTGATACAGCTGACCATAAGAAAACTAGAAATATTCTACAAAAATTATAACGGCTGATTTGTTTGCTATTTTCTTTTTGACAACACTGGTTTTGACAGCTCACGCACGTTTCGTGTTTTGTGTAACTGTCAAACATCTTCAGTTTGGTCTATAATTTAACCATGAATCGTCTTACAAACCAACACCGCTTGCAAATTATTGAATTTTATTATCAAAATGCGTGCTCTGTTAAGAAAGTTCATCGCGGGCTTCTTCCATTTTATGGTCAGTTTAATTGACTTACTGAGGCGGCTATTCGGGCGTTTGTGACTAAATTTCGCACCAAATTTACATTGATGGACATTAAACCACCAACACGCTTATGTTGAGTGCGAATTGAGGAAAATATCGCAGCTGTATCGGTCAGTGACAGTGTTAGGATGACCGTGAATTATCATTTGCAACAATTGGGCCTCTGTTACTCCACTATGTGGAAAATTTTGCTAAAGGATTTAGGTGTGATAGTGTGAAGCCTTTCAAAATACAGCTGGTGCAAGAATTGAAGCCGAACGACCTACCACAATGCCGAATTTTTGGTGCACATTATTTTTGATATTTGATAACCACAATCTTCAAAGACAGAAATTGTGTGTTGTTCTAATAATTTTTTTGGGTTCCCAGAACTTGCGTTCACTATCTTCTTAAAAATTAAAATTTTTAACAATTTTATTTTAAATAAATTTTTGCAGGTTTTGAAATAAAATTGGAAGAAATCCAAATATCGTATGGCCATTTTGGAAATGCCAAAATTCCAGTTGATCGCCTATGAATGAGATTTCGTTGCTACCGAACTTCTGAAAAATTCAACTGAATATTCGAGCCCTTTTCGACAAGATATTCCATTGAAACTGACCAGCAAAAAAGTCAAATATAAATTGATCTACAGAGTAATGAACGAAGAATAAGTCGTGTGAACTTTCAAGGTTGTAACAGTGATACTTATTCGCAAATTTTAACGGACCAAATCGGAAGTGCTCCATTTAATTGGTAAGAATTTTAAAACAGTGGGTGTATGTCACGCCTCCTGAATGGAAAATCTCAAATTTTCGAATATTACATTTGAATGCATTAGAAGACGTACCTTAAAAGGTTCTATATTTTCGGGAAGTGCTCCAAAATTATCTGTCAGTGAATCAGTAAGTCAGCTACGGTTTTAACTTTTTTTTTCAATTCCTATGCCTATGTCTGGAACCACCAATGCTCAAGAGATGAAATTTGATGAAGCATAAGTATTTTATCAGCCCAGCCAATACAGTTAGTTTCACGTTTCTGACTCTATTGGTACTGAAGTTAGAAGGGCGTCGAAAATCACATGAGTTTGCTTTTACAAAAAATACAATTTCTACCAAGTTGGCCGGGCACAACTTCCTTGCCCTTTGATTAATAAAAGAAACAGAGTTTCCCATTTACCTTAAATAACTTCATGTGACTTTTTTCTTGGGCATAGCCAGGCATTGTAGATATATAGATATCTGCTAAGACTTCGTCCAATAACCGCTCCCACTCATTCACTAGAAGTCATCCCTTGTCATCCGTAAATGTGTACCCTGACAACAATAAATGCACTGCACTCAGTCGGTTTGGTAATTCGAATCAAATAATTTTTAAATCGACACGGGTAGATTTTGACGGCCTGAGGGGGCCATGTTATTTTATTGACATCTGTCAAATATGTTAGTAGCACAAGTGAACAGCACTTTAAAAATATAAATCTTTATTATCAGATTAAATGTTCGTTAGCGCAAAGGTTGCGACCATTTTTCTTTAGACAGTCGACTCTTGAACTTTTAGTGGCCACATTTGAAACAGCGAACATTCGCTCGTGAAAGGAATGCAAGATCGGCCGAGAACACGAAGCAGTCGATTCCCCGCCATGCACAAGAACTGAGTCTTTCGCAGACTTCAATTTGAATCGAAACGTGGGACTACATTCGTATAAGATCCAACTGACCCAGGAGTTCAAAGTTCATGCCAATAGTCAATAGTGGTTGTTCGCTAACTGTGCTTGGGAACACTTGGAAGATGACATACAAATCACGTTTAGCGACGAGGCGCATTTTTGGATGATTGACGCCGTTAACAAACAAAATGGCCATATTATGGGACAAGATAAACGCACACAAGGTACACCAGGTGGCAATGCATCCTCAAAAATATACCGTTTGGTTTGGATTTTGGGTCGGTGGTGTCATTGGTCCGCACTTTTTCGAGACGATTGAGGATGAGGTTATCTTTCGTAGAAGTAACGTGAATCGGCCACCAAGGTCATGCGATTTCACCCCCCTAGCTTGTTTTCTGTGGGTTTTTTTAAGGTCGCAGGTGTATGCGAATAAACCACAAGCGTCCAATTCCTTTAAGGTGAACAAAAAACAGGGCAATGCTAAATTCTAGGCGGAAGAGTCATTAAAAATTGGACTACTTGGATTCGTGCCACCATAAGAAGCCTAGGCGGAAGAGTCATTAAAAATTGGACTACTTGGATTCGTGATACCATAAGAAGCCTACTGGGCATTTTAGCGGTATCATATTTTATAGCATACATGGACTTTACAAATAAAAAATGATTTTGTAAATACGCTAAAAACAGCTTCTTCCATTTAATTTCCACATCTAGCGACCCTTATTGGAAAACCCTTTATTACGACGATAAAGATACATTACATATAGTGGCTCTTAGACAAATCATTATAAATACAATTTTAGGAATACTGGAATTGTTTGTTGAAAAGAAAATAAATTTATGGATGCATTCAAATTAACATTGAGAGGAAAGCAGCATGGATGTAAAATATGGTGACCAGAATATCGAGTTTAGAAGATACAACAGCATTATTTGTCGAATTTTAACAAAATTCATTAAAAAACTAAATTATTATTTCAATTAAAAATCCTCTTATTATTTGTGGTTCCCATTTAAGATACAAAATTTTAATTCAGTAAATTTTGAAATGTTCTCAAAATACAACTAATTTTAAAACCAAAAATTAAATTGTTTTTATAATATTAGAAAATATAAAATTTAATTTAAAGCTTTAACTCAGGACTTTAAGCGAAAACATCAATATTAAATGGAAAAAAAATAATTTTTGAATTTGGAGTTTCTTGTACCAACCTTACATCCAAAAGCAATTATTTTTAAGATGGTTTCCAAAAAGAAGAACAATGTAAACACCAAATTCATGTATGTCAAGATGTCGATTTGCAAAGGCGGTGCATCGTGAAACTAAAATAAAATAAAGTACAATATTGCAAGTTCGTATTTCATTACCCACTTATTTTTCTTTGTTTTCCTTTTATTGTAATTTTGAGATTTTTTGAAATTTTTGAACAAAAAAAAAATTAAAACTGGACTCGTCTGTTTGCAGCCAACATATTTTTTTTTTGTAATATAAGTTCATCAAATAACTTTATTCATTCTCAAAGAAATATATAAATCGAAAATTGGGAACAGATTTGAATTTTTGTCCTTACAACAAAAAAAAAAAAAATATTTTATAAATAAAAACAAAGGATGATGCGTTGTTTTTAATGTTTTTTATTTTTCTTAAATGATTTATGAATTTAAAGTCTAAGACACTATAAGGAATTTCAATCTAGTCTTATGTTAGCTACATGCAGCGAAGACACCTTTTTAAAATAATGTTCAATAAAATATTTTTTTTTTTGTAATTCTATTTTCAAAAATTTGTTTCAAATTCTCTAGATATTATATCAAATTTGATTTTTAAGGAATTTTTCTGAAATTTATTTTCAGTATTATGTGTAAATGTTCAAAGTGTGTGTTAAGGACGTACTAACGTGATGTTCTTGTGTTTAACTCAGAATGATTGAAAGTGTGTAGGAAGAACATAAAATCATACAGATGTAAATTTTAGAAATTAAAATAAAGTTGAACGTGCACTTAAAATTTTACAATCAGTGGTGTCCTCACTTTGCTTCATATGCAACATTTTAAATTATAAGAAGAAAAAAACATGCAATTTATGTGACATTGGTGCGGTCAAAAGGCGGTCATGCATCTTAAGGAAAAGCAATCAAACCAAAAAGAAAAACCAACGACTTACCTGTTATTTTTTCGATGACATCGATAGTTGATGTGAATTTTAGACAAACCTTTTTACTGGCAGTATCTGGAAACCTTTTTTTTTTTTCAAAACAATAATCATCTTCCTTGCATTTTTTTTTTATTTCTAAATCAAATTTCAATAAAACTATAATTTATTCATTTTCAAAAATTCATCAAAAAATTTTGTGTTCACTTGTAAATTTCAGCTTTGCATGGTTCAATAATTAATCAAAAACAAAGACCCACCTTTACACCAAATCCGATAATTTTCAGTACTGTTTCAACACTGAACATTCCAGTAAACCCCATGTTGATATATTTTAAGGATTTTTCATACATATCGCCTTGGTTATGATACTATATAGAAAATTATAATGATCGTTAATGAAAAACATCTTCACTTGAAAAGTACCTTCCCCTTCCTTAATTTTTTTTTAATTATTATTTGAAATATATTTTTTTCTTTTTGTTTTATAAAGTGAAATTGATTTTGTTTATGTTGTGTGTGTATGTTTAAATTTGCACTACCTTATCTATTTGGTAAAATTAAGTTAAGGTTAAACAAAATTATTTTAGTGAAAAAGATCTAATTAAAAACATGTTCAAATTTTATTTTATACTTCTCAACGTATATACTTTCCTTCTAAGGTTCGGGCATTAGTTTTAAATTAAAAACAAAAAATTAAAATAAAAACATGCAACACACATTGGAACTTGATACACACGTAGAGACATTATACATTAAAATTAATAAAGTACAGTATTATATATAAAAATGTTCGTTAATGTACTTTTAAAAACAAATGCAAACATACATTTTTGTAAAGAATCTGCTTAGATTTCAGGATCATGCATTAATTTATTTACATATAAAATTTAATTAATTTATAAATTTATAATTTTTTTTTTGTTTAAATAAATAAAATATATTTTTACCAACGAATAGAACAAAACTGAACAGGCAATCTCCTCCAGTTGTTGTAGTAAACTGGAATAACTAATCAATTTGGAAGTTGTAACAAAGCTACACAGTTGACTTTACAAACTTACTCGTTTGATGTAAGTGAGTTACTCGGTTAAAGGAACCAATCAACATACTTAGGGTATCGCTTAGCCTTTAATACTTAGTTAAGAGCAATTTAATTATATATTATTTTATTTATATCCAATTAGATTGCCTAATCTACTCGGTTGGCCTAACCAACTTAATCATTGGGAATAGTCAATCTAATCGATTGGAGATTGGGTAGCGTAATCCGCCGTTGATCGTAGCTCATTTATCTTGGTACTTTAAAAAAGGATGAATTTACTTTTTCACTTACAAATGCATATTTACGATCGTTGGAGTATTAAATCTACTTGCACTTGGAGTAGCTAATTTACTCAGTTGTTTTAACCGACTTATTTGGTGAATACAATGGCAAAAACAGAAGAGAAATTTTCATGAAAATTTCATCTTCCCTAATCATATTCAAGGAAAAATGTAGGTGTGGGTTGTAAAAGCACAAAAGAAAAAAAAATACTTTCAGCTTACATTATTAATTAGATTTTCATTAAATGCGGCTTTTGATGGAAGCTGGTGTAAAGGTTATGTTGTAAAATAAAATAAAATGCACAACTCGGTACATGAACTTGCTCCTATGTTAAGAAGATTTAAAATTTTAAAACTTTTTTACCAGGGTACAAATAGAAACATGGATGTTATTATAGAAAAGTGTCCAAAAACATAAAAATCGTTTTTAAATAGCTAAAACAACTCCTTTAGAAATTTGAGCTTAAAATGAATGCCCTGTGTTTTCTTAGGGAAATATCATCAGGCCGATGATTGCCTATGAGTATTGTTTTTTAATGAAGCGTTCCATGCTACCCTACTCTATATTACTTTTACTTTTTTTTTGTATGAATCATTTGAAATCCAGTTGTAGACAAGTGCAGACGAATTGGTCTTTTTAGCTTTCCTTGGTTTTGTGCAGTTTCTCTCTACCAGTGGTAAGGGGTCTTAGTTAGTTCGAAGTTTAACGTCCTAATTGCCACCAGAGGCTTTGGTACCTGCTCTGATCTACCACAGCGTTTAGCCTGCCCTTTAGTGCCACCAGGGCCGTTCTACCCTCAGATCCCGTCATAAGCTCAGCATCTGAATAATAAAACCAATTTGGAGTTACCAGAAACCAAAATACCCAGAACCAAGTACCAGACTATAAGACCGAAATCCGAATCATCATCAACAACTACAACCGATACGAGACAGCAAGACCAAAATCCTGAAGAGTTGATACCCGTGAATTATTCGATTACCCAAATTAAGTGAAATACTAGTAGCAGAATATTGTGTGTTATAGATTTAAGAGTTATTTTCAAAAAAGATTCTGTAATAAGGTTTGAAGATCTTTACTCTGAAGTTTTGTGTTTTCTTCAGTACGACCCTGGCGAGACCAGCGAGCAGAACCTCGCCTCGGCTGGAAAGCAAAAAGTATATCACAAGTTCAACGTTGCACCATCTTAAATGGAAAACACTCGGAATTAGATTACACAGAATACCAAACCAGAGTTGGAGTATACACATCATTATTCCAACCAGGTTCTATTACCCAAACAATGAATGCTTTGAAAAAGTGCACTGTAGCGGCATTATCCCGCCCGAGGCATTCCTCTTTTTGAAAGTTTTTGGGTCGGCAGCTCCTATAGGATTAAAACAACCTCGCACAATTCGGAGTTGAGCGTCTTCGGTTCAGTAAGAAGAGTTTGTATCAGGCAAGAAATTCACTTTTGGTAGCTTCTCAATCTAATTGGTAATGGATAGTCAACTTTGGGATTGGTTTTAGGTTTTAGCCGAATTACATAGCCTTAAGTATTCTAGGTATAAGCAGGGACAGCTGGGAGGAGGGGAGCACCAAAATACAATTTTGGAAATTTTTTTTAAGAAAACATTTTCTTGGTTATGAAAAAAATTTTAATGCCGAAAAGCATTAGATTTGGTAAATGAGGTATAACAAATAGAACACCAACACGGGACCAATGGGGACAGTTAGTTAGTTGTATGTTATTGAAAAGAATTTTATTCATTCGATTTTTCGATTTTTCAAGATGAAATTAAAACAAAAAATTAATGAAAAAAAAAAAAAGAATTTATATGCCCTCACGCAAAATTCTTAAAACATTTTCCAGAAATTTTTTTTATTTAACTTTTCATATTTATAGCGATATGTATTATAATATTTGAAACTAATTTGTATGAGAGGTAACGTTGTTTTTGAATAAAAGAAAAATTTAAATATTTAAGAGAGCATCAAATAACGGTTAAGTTTTAACAATTTTTTTTAATGCCAAAATGTTTCGGAAAGTTAAAACAAAATGATCAAAATCGCTTGTAAAGGCTTTGATGAAAATGGTTCTATGTAAAAAAAAAGACATTAACAGGATGTAACATTTTTCAATGGTAGATAGTGCCTTCTCTTTCTAGCACACACTATTAGACTGATGTAGACCGCTTTTTGAGAAAAATTTAATTTTCTTAAATGGTTTTTTAACAGTCGGTAGGTACAATCATTTTTGCCACAAGTTTAAAAAACCACAAATCAACGAAGTCGTTTTCGAACTATTGATTTTTAAAAAATAATAATATTTTTATAAATGCCTTACAAACAATCAAATTAAAGACGACTTTAATATTTGAGCGCAATGAAGCATTATTTAATGGACTTTATATAATTGACCATATATGCTACATGTTTTTTTTTAGGTTCCGTACAATAAATGGTTCATGATTTCGAATTCACATAACTTTTAAGTCCATACCATGTATGGCTAACTTTATAGAGCTCTTTACATAATGGTCCATTTCACTCAAATATTAAGGTCGTCTCTTAATTTGATTGTTGGTAAGGAACTAAGTCTATATTTAGTACTATTTATACTTTCTATAACCATCTGCAATAAAATTTGGTAAAATGGTTAAATAGTTCTCAAAAATGTCGAAAATCATTGATAACTATATTTCGGATACAAGATTTTATAATCTCTAGGCAAGTTTTTGAGGATCCCTGTGCAGGGACGGGTTAGAATATTCCTGCAGCGCCTCCCCGCTTGTCGTAAAAGGCGACTAAAGGAGTAAATACATCTAGGCCACAAACAGCAAGGTGAACCTAGCGACACGTAACACCTATAAACTTTCCCAAAAGTGTGCATGCCAGTCCCTGGGTTGGCACGACTGGAGATCACCGGTGCCGTAAAAGAGAGATCAAATACAAAACTGGAGCATGCACACGTCGATACTTACAACGGATTTTGTGAATTCAAGCATTATGGAAGTACTCGTCCAAAATGACACTACCCCGCCAGGCACTACCATTGTTACACATGGTACTGATCCTGGACCGTGCAGCAATGCTCGGGTCAGAGCTAGACGGATTCCGGGGGCTAGCAAAGTAATGCCGCAGATTATACAAAATCTGAGAGTTGCGAGTTGGAACGTTGGCAGTATGACAGGTCGAAGCTTCGAGTTGGAAGAGATGATGAAAAGAAGGCGAGTGGACATCTTATGTGTTCAAGAAACAAAATGGCGAAACACGGGAAACAGGGCCCGTTTCTTGGATACGAGGACAAAAAACTATAAGATGTTCTACTATGGAACGGAAAAGGGTAAAAACGGAATCGGAATCATCCTTGCAAAACATCTATTAGGCAGCGTATTGACCATTTCGAAATCCAGCGACCGTTTGATGTCCCTTAAATTGGTGATTAAAGGAAAGTTGTGGAATATTGTCACTGCATATGCTCCCCAAATTGGATGTGAGCAGGTGGAAAAAGATGCATTTTGGCTAGACTTTCACAATCTACTTAAGGACATCCCAAAGGAAGAGTTTTTGTTCGTGGGCGGAGATTTGAACGGACATGTCGGCAAGACAAACGAAGACTATGAAGATTGCCATGGAGGCCTCGGATACGGCACCAGGAACCCTCCTGGTGAAGACATCCTGAGCATGTGCAAAACATACGGTCTTATCGTACTAAATACCATGTTCGTCAAACAAAGCCGACACCTGGTCACTTACAGCAGTGGTGGAAATGAAACCCAGATTGATTACCATTTGGTATCTAGTTTCATGAAACCCCGGGTAAAAGATTGCAAAGTGATACTAGGAGAAGCGATCGCCCACCAACACCGTCTCCTACTGACAGAATTTTTTATGGAGACAGGGAACGACAACAAACATACAAAAACTTTTGGGAAGATCAAATGGTATAATCTGGATAAGGAAAAAGGCGAAGCTTTCATTTCGAATATGCAAAACGTTCTGTATAACAACACCGATATAGTTCGAAATGAAGAGAGTACAGCACAAAGTATGTGGGATCTCCTACAGAGAACTTGCAAAGAAAAAGCCAAAACACTGTTAGGGGTTTCAAAAGGACACAACCAACAAGGCAAAGAAACATGGTGGTGGAATGATGAAGCTAAATCAGTTATAAGTAAAAAGAAAATGGCTTTCAAGGCTTGGTCGAAGTGCCCCTCTAATGATACAGAGCAAAAGTCACGCCTCGAAGTGGAATATAGAAACTGCAAGAAAGAAGCGAAGAAGAAGTGCGCCCAAATTCAAGCAAAGAATACAGAAAACCTGTATCGGGAGCTGGATGAAATTTCTACCCCGACAGCTGGTGCTATTCAAGAGCTACGGCAAAACACGAATAAGGGCGCAACTATCTTCAAAATAGCCGCTCAAAGAAGAAGAAATGCCCAGGAGATTTGTTCGCCAAAGTTCATTAACAATGCTCAAGGCCAACTTCTTGTGGAAGACAACGAAATTCTTCACAGGTGGCGACAGTATTGTGACGGACTTCTAAACGAACAATTTCCAAGGCTGTACTTTCCAATAGCTTCACCTAACTTAAGCGAAGTATCCGACGTCACAGTCGAAGAAGTTAGTGAGGCGGTAAAATACTCCAAAAAGGGAAAAGCTGTTGGCCCAGACGAAATACCCTCAGAGTTTTGGAAAAAGATGGGAGACATCGGGTTTAGATGGCTCATGATTCTTGTCTCCAAACTTATACGAGGTGATCGCATGCCTAATCAATGGAGGGAAAGTTACCTTCTTCCAATTTATAAAGGAAAGGGTGATACTCGAAGCTGTGATAATTACCGTTCGATTAAGCTGATGTCACACACCATGAAGATCGTTGAGCGAGTCTTGGGTAGCCGACTGCGCAAAATAATTAGGCTATCTGATGACCAGTGCGGGTTTGTCGGGGGTAAGTCAACCACGGATGCAATCCAGAGTATAAGAATAATTATGGAAAAACATCGGGATTCTTTGGAGGATTTGCATGTCGTATTGGTTGATTTTGAAAAAGCATTCGATCGGCAACCACGAGATCTAATATGGGTGGCCCTCAGGCAACGAGGAGTTCCAGAAACCTATGTGCGGATAATTATGGACATGTATGATGGAGCAGTTACTAAAGTAAGATGCGCAGCTGGAGTCACCGAAGAATTCGAAATCACAGTAGGTGTACACCAGGGAAGTGTCTTGAGTCCCCTGCTCTTTATTACAGTTCTTGATTACCTGCTTGAAGGCAAAGTGACGGATCCAAAAGTGCATCAGTTATTCTTTGCTGACGATGGAGCCATCATAAGTGAAGACCCGATATCCCTACAACGAGCACTTGACGTATGGGTGGATGTTCTAGAAGGAAGTGGGTACCGCATAAGCGCGAAAAAGACAGAATACCTATGCTGCCCATTTTCTGATCCACACAGGCCTATTCCAGACATTTATTTGAATGGAGTAGTGCTTCCCAAGTGTGAAAAGTTTAAATATCTGGGGTCTATGATAAATAACGAAGCTACTTGTGATGACGATATCAATCATCGCGTAAGCGTAGGGTGGATGAAGTGGCGGGAAAATTCTGCTATCTTCTGTGACCGAAAAATGCCCCCTAAACTGAAAGGAAAGCTCTACACTTCAGTTGTGCGTCCAGCACTCACATACGGTTCACAATGTTGGACAATGTACAAAAAGTATGAGAGTAAGCTAACGGCAGCTGAGATGAAGATGCTTCGTATGACAGCAGGAGTTACAAAGCTTGATCGAATTAGAAGTACGAAGATCCGAGGAAGCCTTCATGTTAAGAATACCATTTCCCAAAAAATTGAACACGACCGACTCAGTTGGTATTGCCATGTTCAAAGGAGAGATCCTGAGAACCCCGTCAAAAAGGCAATATCATACAACGTTCCAATTCGAAATAAAAAGAAAGGTAGGCCTAAACACTCCTGGTACAAACAAATGCAAAAACACCAGCATTCAGTTGGCCTCAGAAATGGAACAATACAAAACCGGGAGGCTTGCCGCCGATTTCTGAGGTCAACCCGGCGAACCCCACAGGCGGATCACTAGTGTGAAGCAGATACGTGGGAGAGTTATGATCCCCTCGACATCGAGATCATAACAGCGCCGAAGAAAAAGGAAGAAGAAGAAGAAGGCAAGTTTTTGAGGACTTTAGAAAAAGAAACTAAAAACTGTCGGTATAGAATACATACAAATGCTTAGAACTATCGCTTGGGAAAATCGACTCATCCAAGCATTCAGTAATGAAAATAAAATAGACAGACAGATGGACAAAATTATTAAACTCTCTTTTTACTTGCAACTTATAGGTACTACAGTAAAACCCGCTTAAGAGAAACGGCAAAATGTCACAGTCTTTCTTTCACTTAAGCGGGTTTTTCACTTAAACGGACCCCGCTTAAGTGAAAAATAATTTCACTTAAGCGGAGTTCGGATAAGTGGAAAAAAAATTTCACTTAAGCGGATTTAAAAACTACATTCCATAAAAATTCCATCACCATCTAATGCTAAAAACAATATTGTTCTTATCTTTTGGACTTGCCTTGAAAGAAGTTAAATAAAACAACTATTAAATAACACAAAAATAATTTATTGAAAAACGAAAACTATAAAATTTTTGTTCTGTTCGATTCAATTTTTTTTTCCACTTAAGAGAGTTTTTTTCAATGAAAAATATTAAAAATTAACTGAAAATATGTTTCAGTTATCCGAGTTTTTCACTTAAGCGGGTTTCACTTAAGCGGAGTGTTTTAAGGGAAATTGGTCGGAAGATACTTGGGGATAAAAAAAGTGTTTCAGGTAAGCGGGTTGTTCTCTTAACCGGGTTTTACTGCATAAGGCAAGTTATGCATTCGTAAAAAAAATCGAACTCGAGAATTTGATCAAAGTTGACATTACGATGGGAGCGAAGACCAAAAAAGTGGGTCTCGAAATTCTGTCTGTCTGTCTGTCTGTCTGTTCGACTACAGCTAAACGGCTCGGCCGATTTTCTTCAAAATTGGAAGATATAGGTTTTAATTTTTCCCCCCCCCGGATGTTTTCTTCTTTTTTTTTTTAAGACCAAAAATAACGGTACCTCCCATACGAATTTTTTTTGAGATTTTATAAATATTTGTTTTTCTCAAAAACTGTCCCACAGATTTAAAAAAAAAAATTCTTAAAATTTCATTTAGTTAAACCTAGGTATTGGTTGAAAAAAATTTCCAAAAAGTTAATATTTTTGGTGCCCCCGACCGATTTTAATAAATTTTTTATGTTTAGGCTCCCCAGCAGTTTCTATATTATTGTGTATTTAAATTTAAAAATTTTTTTTTTGGTATTCTTAAAAAAAATTAAAAAAAAAAATTTTTTTTGAAAATGCAATATTTTGAAAACTCCAGACTCGATTTTCTTAAGACTTGATAAATAAAAGTTTCTTAAAATAATCTACAAGATATGAAAACTAAATTTATATTACCTCAAAATAACGGTGCCCTCCATACAAATGCTTAGAAATGGTTTTCGAAAATCGTTTTTTTCTCAAACACGGTTCCGAGAATTTTGCTAAATTTTTTTTTCCTTCGATTAATTTTTAAGATATATAAAAAAAAAATTTAAAACAAGATATTACTGACTGTACCTACCATAGTACGATTTTTCAAAATTTTGAAATTCTCATTATGGGCATAATGGATTTTAATGAAACTTTTTAGAGAGAAGCTTCTACAAATTTTAAAAAAACATTGCATTTCAAAACTTTAAGAAATTTTTTTTTTCGAATTTTGAAAAAAATTTAGTTTTTTTTTTGGAAAATTCAATGTCTTGAAAATGGCTCAATATTTTTGTTTGTAAATTTAATTTTTATTCGAATTATAATAAAAACTATAAATTTGCGTACTAAATTTTTTTCTTAAAAATGTTTTAAGAATTTTTTATATAAAAGCTTATTTAATTAAGAAACCACTACAAAGGCTTATAATTTTTGTTCTTGCATAAACCTTTATTTCCTTGACTCACATGGCATCCTATTTTTACCTCCATCTACTAAAGATGTTGTTTTAGTCATTTAAAAAATGAATTTTATGCTTATGTTTTTCTCCTTTTTTGAAATTCTTAGTCTATTACATAGGAGCAAGTTCGTGCGACCCAGTCGTGCATTTTATTTTACTTCGATAATATCATTTTAACAACAAGTTTGATCAAAATCTCCAATTCAATTTTATTTAGAAAACATGAAGGTATTTGCAGGCTTTACGTGGCATCAGAGTTGTACAAGAACACAATATTTTGTGAATGCAATCTTAAAAAGCCATTCATTAAATTCAATGAAAAATTGAGACTGTGACTTTAAATCTTCAATCAACAATGAATTGATTGCAATTTTTTGAGAATTCAAGCATTCCATACATACTTTTGCATTTTGTACATTGGAAAAAAAACGAAAAAATATAGAGAGAATGCAAACATATACAGGGTGGGCAATCTAGTGTTTTCTATTTAGGTTATTTTGACACTGACACTTTTCAGCTTGAAATTTTAACAGAAAGTCAGTAGCGTATCTTCGATAAATGTTATGAATCGCTTAACGCTTGGACAAGATTGGAAATATTGAAAACTTATTTGCAAAGTGAGTGTGTCTTTTTTGAAGTTTTAGCCGAAATGGTGCACCCACCGGCTGTACGCAAGTTTGCGCAAATAGTTCGTGAGACTGGTATGCTAGTGGACAACACTTATGGTCCCTGTCGTCGTACGGTGAGGACAGACGTGAATGTGGCTGCTGTAGTGTGAGACTCAATTCACAAATATCTTCTGGCCATCGAACTCAACAGCTCAACATTTCACGCACTAGCATAAGGATTATTCACTGCAATTGACAAAATGCACTGCTGCCAAGACAGCCGAGGCAGCTACTTGAACAACGTTGTATTCCATAATTAATGGGAAAGTTAAAGTTTGTTCTTACTAATAAAGCCTTACTACATGGACAAAATCTAACTTTGTTCATTTCATTGAATTTTTAAAATGAAACTTGTATTTGGCCCATCCTTTATAAAGAATGCAATTCTTAAAACATTGCAATCACTTGATTGCTTTACAATGAGTCGGGAATCTTTTTAATGTAAAGTGAATTGGGATTGCAGAGTATGTAACCGTTAGTCTCAAAGCATTCAAGAGTGCATTCATAAAATATTGTATTCATTTACAAACATGTAGATATTTCAAAACAAATATTTGAAATATGGAGTTATTCGTTGTTTGGAAAATACTTTTTGATTTTTGTGAAAATTAAAATTCTAAAATCCTGTCATAAGTCCACCTACAGATCTGATAACAGATCAATCCGATATTACACATAGTTAATTGCTCCCTGTCATGATTGCACCAAATTTAGTTTTAGAAACATTTTTTAAGGTATCGCCGATTGCAGTTTCTTGAGCGCAAATTTTTTTTCTCTTGCTAAAGATTTACAAGGATTATCAGAAAAAAAAATTATTATTACTATAAGGTTATATTTTACATTTAAAAACTATAAGTTAAAATATATTTTATTTATAATTAATTTTACTCTTTACAAAAAAGTGCAAATAAGAAGAACAAATATTTTAGGACAAAAAGAAGTGCACTTCCGGACAATAATTCAAACATTCGCATTCAAAATGTCCACCAAGATGCTCGGGGTGAAGTTGTATACTCTCCCCTCTACGACAATATTGGCTTAAAATGTGTTGTCTTTTTCTAAAAAAAAAAAATATTCTAAAAAAAAGAAAATAAGAAAAGATGTGTTTGAATTCCTCATAATTTGAAAGCGTTTAAGTTGATTTTAGCAAGTCTGTTTTTCTTATGCTGCTGTACGTATTTTACTATAATCTTCTTTTTAATGATTACCGAGTGGAGAGTCCTTGATATTTTTCGAAACTAGATTCAGAATAACTACGAGTAAGTGATTTGTTATGCTTTTGTGCTCGCAACTTCTTATTGACTAATTTATAATATTTTGAAATATACTCGTAAGCTTAATCTTAACCTTAAAAAATGCTTTTTGTGCAGAGACAGAAAAATACCAACAGACAATATCTTAACAAATAATAAGAACATGCAAATAATTTACAGCAAAGTTTATACAAATAGCTATTGTGCATATAAACAATAATTTTTGCTAAAATAAATTTAGAGGTTTTCAAGAGTTTTATTTTTACATACACAAACAACAATTCAGCAATTAATAATTTATTGTTTTGTTCTTTAAAAAAAAATATATATATATTGTCTGAATATAGAGTGTGTGTCTTGTAAAGAAAACTTAAATTAAAAACTTTTAAATTTGTTATTATATTTGTTTATTAAAACTGGAAAGACTTTAACTTGTATAATAAGAGTGTTTATCAGTTTTAAAAGAGTATTTGTCTGAAATGTAATATCAGTGGATTCTTGTCTAAAAAAAGTAAATTTTTTCATAATATGAAAGTATTTTTCATATGACGAATATTTGAAGAAATTTCTTTAAACAATATAATTTATTTAAATCTATTTTCACATACCTTCATCATAAGTAATAGCGTATTGAACACAATTAGCATCATTATAAAATACTCGAATGGTGTTGAAACTACGATTCGCCACACTTTGTATTTGAAAGTGTTACGGTTTTTCGGCATATAACGTTCCAGAGGTCGAGCACCAATCGTAAAATCTATGCAAGATTTCTATATACAAAACAAAAAAATAAATAAATTGTTTATATAAAAGTAAATATTAGTTTTAAATTTAATGACAAATTTTAAGATTTACATTTATAATTAATAGTCCGGTAAAAATAGACAAAAAATGCCAAAGAAAGGAACAAATTACTTAGAAGCTGAAATTTGGCATGAGCATTGGAAATGGGACTTTTTGCAAACTAAGAGAGTTCCTCACCGGTAATCGGATACCATAAGATCAGTAACAAGAGACAAAGTTCATGAAATTGAGTTTTTTAAGAAGTTAAATATATCTCAAAAGCGGTTTGCTTTAAAGAAAGAAATTGTGTCCAAATTTATAGCGGAGACAATTTTCCATAAAAATAGTCACGTACATTTTTTGCGTTGCATTTACCGTCTGCCATTTTAGTTAAAGTAATTAGAAGAATTGCAAGTATCGCAAGGGTCTTAAAGTTAAATCAATTTCGAAAGCAATATTTATTTTGTACAAAAATATCACCATTATTTTTAATTTTGATCATCAAAATAGTATAAAAGCTGCCTTAGGTCCGATATCAAATGATATTTTACTCGCTGCATCAATAACGGTACGAACTTACCAACAACACTTTTCCGCTAATGAAAACAACAAAAGTCGATTCATTGCTATCCTTTATGAAAAGTTCTTACAGGGTTGACGTAGTTATAATTTCCGCAAAACTTTGATAAATATCAAAAGGGTTGCCAATTGTTGATTAAAATTTCATAGTCAAAAAAATGTTGAGCGAAATAAATTGAATCTATTTTTTCTTCTACACCACAAAATGTGTGTGTTTTTAAAGAGATTCTCTCCAATTTTTCAGGAGGTCGACAAATTGTGTCAATGGGTTTTTCTTTGCATGTGTGTCGTTCGAAGAACTTTAAGCAATTTTTAATTATATTATCTCCTCAAATCCTTAAAACAACTTTCAAAAAAACTACAAGTTTAAAATAAATATTACTGAACAGAACTCGATTCGCGAAATAATTAATTTTTTCCAAAAGAAGATAGCAGACAATTATAAAACTATTTTTCTATACATAAAAAGAAAACCGAAAACATGAACAAAGAAACAGCAAGTGTTAACGACTTTTTCCTTAAAGTTTTCCTTATTTCCTCTCGAGAGCACTAAAATAGCATAAATCCTAAAAGCTCTTTAACAAAATCCAAAGAACAAGACCAAGCGATTTGCACCAATGATGGACTGGTAACTCTGCTAGACAAGTCTCAATGATGGTAATACCACAAGCTGATATCACCTTTCTCATTGATAGCCAAGCGGCAATAAAAGCGATCTCTGCCATTGAAATCAAATCGAAGCTTGTAAGTTGCTGTAATAGCGAAGAGCTATTTTGTTATTGTTCTTGGTACACAGCACAACATAAGGGTCTGTTGGGTTCCTGGTCACAGTGGTGCCCCAGGTAATGAAAGCACTGACGACCTGGCAAGAATAGGATCAAAACTTGGTCTTAATCAGGCAGACACAATAGTTCAAGCCTCACCCTGTAATCTTAAACAGGTAATCGAAAGCAAAGTTCTATCCATAAAAACCAAGAGATGGAACTCGCTCGATTCATGTCTTAAAACCAGAAAACCATGGCCTGATTTCAGCAAACAAAAAAGCGATGTTATCATCTAACTGAGTAAAAAGTTTTTTTTCTCTTCTCAGGAGCATCATCACCGGTCTAACGAACTGGGTTACAACAAGAAAAATATGAAACTCAGTATGGAGTATGTACGACTTATGCGGAGGATGCGGTGACAAGGAGATACATGAGTACACTCCTCACTACCCTTGTGACTGCCCTGAGCTATATCATCCGAGAAACAGGCACCCAGGGAGACACTTCTTCAACGACTTGGAGGAGCAAGAAACGGAGCATGGCCACCTCGCCTATACACCAGCGATTATCACTCCTCGGGTGAGCACAAGCGTCAGGAAGCTGATAGGGCCACCTCTCCCTAGGATTGGTAAAATCCTCTTGATTAAAGGAATTGAAGGAACAGGACCTTCGACCTAATCAGCAATACTAACTAAACAAATGGACATATACACCAAACACTGACCTATGAAACTCCGCTTCCAGACGTTGCAAGGAGAAACTTTCCCCTACGGGCCTGGTGGAGGGATGATTTCTCAGTTGGGGTTAAGGGAACATACCACGCCCTTAAAAGGCGTCTACCGCTCCTAAACCAGGTGATTGTGTGATGATAGAAATTTCTTCAATGACTTGTTTTTTTTTTTTTTACAATTATGTTGCGCTCATTAAAGAGATTTTTGACTACCCTTAAAATGTTTGAGCACAGTGCGAGCGTATAGAAAAATCGGGGAGGATTTAAAACCGATAAGGGTTGATAGAATTTTGGTGATCAGTCTGTTAGTCTACCCTGCCTTAGATGAAAACCAGGTAGATTATGTTGGTATGTACAAGAGTTCAAAAAAGATTACTTAAATAATTTCAATGTTTGCATATTTGTATTTAAGTGACGAATTCTTCAGGTACGTGCCATGCAAGTAGCAGCAGGGATCAGTTGGATGCGAAAGATATGGGGTTGCTATAAGATGGTACAACATAATTTAAAACTTCCGGAATGCCTTTTGGTGTTTGTGAACTGGTTACCAGGGTCGTGTTATAATATCCCCTTCGATTTCTTTTTGTAGCCTATTGAAAAGATTGTGTTGTTTATGCATACAATCCACTAACTCGGATATTTTTCAAATTATGGCCGATATGTGTCGAAAAGATTTACTTTCGGAAAACTGGATAACCCTATATTATATGGAAGTTTTGCTAAATGTATGTCAACAAATTTGAAGAATACAGTGTCCTAAGGTTACTCGATTTCTTCTAGTTTGAAAATTCCACTATTTCTTATTTTCTACTAATTTTATGTATTAAATTAAAATTTTTATTAATTTATATACAGTCATTGGCAAAATTATTTGCACAACGTAAAATTTACACACCTTCTCTTCATTGAAGCCTTTTAACTTTCAAAATAAAAAAGATATTGTTAATATTTATTTTTATTAATAATGAATACATATTCTCAAAACGGTACATAACATAACAAAATCGAATTTCTAACGGTTCGTTTTAGAAACACAAATCCAAAAGTGGCAAAATTATTTGCACATCATATTAAAACGGCAAAATTATTTGCACAAGTGCAATGAACTGCTTAGACTGACTACAGGTAGTTTATTTACTCATATTTATATAATCATAGTGAACGGTGCAATTAGTTATTTTTTTTTTCGTTTATTGTGATATTGTCGTTGGGAAAGTTTTTCAAATGGCTAAAACGAATGAACTTTCAACAGAAAAACGCGCGGCTATTGTTTCCGAGTTCCGATCTGGTGTTCCGGAAGTAAAAATTTCAGCTAAATATCGCTGCACCCGGAGGACAGTTTATTATAGCTCCTAGAAAAATGAAGAACTAATGGAAGTGTAAAAAATCTTGCTGGTAGAGGAAGAAAAAGGGCCACAACCAAAAGGGAAGACACAAAAATTATCCGTTCCTTTAAAAGTAACCGCTGTGCAAAAGTTCGAAATGTGCTTAATAATTTGAACAAGGATCGTGAAACCGCTGTTAGTGAAAGGACGATACGACGGAGGTTGAAAGAAAATAAAATAAACGCCTACGTCATTCAAAAAAGCCCCATATATCAAGAAAAAATAAAATCCTCACGACTAGAATTCGCCAGGGAGCATATCAATAAACCGCCGGCTTTTTTGAGACTTTGGACTGATGAGACTACTTGTTCGTTGGATAGTAACTATGGCCGAAAATTTTATTACTCCGATCGCAAATCAAAAAACAAACGACCCGTTACACAACTCACAAGGCATTCCAAAGGAGGTAAAATAATGATGTGGGGATGCATGCATATCATATTGTGGCGTAGGACCAATTGTTAGGTGCTCCAAACCTATGACAAAGTCGCATTATTTGGAAATACTAAATGATGTTGCACTAGTGGCAGGGTCAATATTCATCGGGAGTAATTTTATCTTGCAACAAGATAATGCTCCAATACATTCGGCCCGGGCAATAAAAACTTTTTTATCTGAGGTAGACCAAGAAGTTTTAAAATGGCCCCCACAGAGCCCTGATCTAAATGGCATTGAGAATGTTTGGCATCTTGTTAAATCAAAAATTCCTCAAGACATTGGAAGATCTTCAAATGAAACCTGGGAAGAGTTTATAACAGCTTGGAGTACAGTTCCGTCAGAACAGATTCAAAATTTGATAGACTTAATGCCAAGGCGCCTCGCTGCTGTTATTTCGGAAAAAGGAGGAAGCACAACTTACTAGGTAATGCTATTTTCATATCAACGTTTCATTTTATTTTAAAAAAATGTACTTTTTGGCTTCCAGTGGTGTTAAATGCAGTAACTCAAACATGTGCAAATAATGTTGCCACTTTTGTTTTTATGTTCTTAAAAAGAACCGTTGGAAGTTCGATTTTGTTATTTTATGTACCGTATTGAGAATATAATATGTATTCATTATTAATAAAAATAAATATAAATAAAATCTTTCTTATTTTAAAAGTTATAAAGAATCATAATAAAGAGATGTTGTGTAAATTTTACGTTGTGCAAATAAAATGTTCTTTAAGGAATTTAGTGTTAGTAGGAAAATTAGTATACGACAGCGTCTATGCCTGGGTGAAACGGATTTGAACTAGAGGTCGTAAAAACTTTAAATTGTATTACTAAATTTAGCGCATTTCGTCCTTCCGAAAGAAATTTTCGCAAAGCGGTAAATAAATTCGAGTTGACCGGTTCAGTTCAATCTGCAAGCACCTGTTTCAACGAATAGCAAGATCTGCCGCAAGTATTAGCGACCGCCATAAAAGTGTGCACAAGAACCCAAGGCAGTCTATTCCACGCCACGCACAAGAACTTGGTCTTTCGCAGACAACAACTTGGGAAACTCAGTTAGCGACCATAGACAAGGACGTGTGTATGAGACGATTAAGATCCACACGAGATCCACCAAATTGCAATGCATCCTGAGAAATCACTGTTTGGTGTGGAGTTTGGAACGGCGGAGGCGCACAGTGGTTCAACGGATTTAAATGAAATTTAGCACACATGTTTAAATCAGTCTGATACATATTTGATTAAAATTTGGCTAAGAAAAAATAATTATAAAAAAGTTATTAACATTTTTATAAAATTGGAGGGTTTTCATGTTTGTATAGGAGAGCGGAAAAAAATTCCTTTTAATCTGAGCTGTTCAACGGATTTAAATAAAATTTGGCACACATATTTAAATCAGTTTTGTACATATTTGATCAAAATTTGGTTAAGAATAAAAATTAGAAAAAAAGTTATTGACATTTTTCTAAATTTGGAGAGTTTTGATGTTTGTATGGAAGAGTGGAAAAAATTGTAAAATCTAAACTTTTAAATTGAATTGAAAATTGGCACACATATTAAGACGAGTTTTATACATATTTAGTCAAAATTTGGTTAAGAAAAAATCATTAGTAAAAAAGTTATTGACATTTTTCAAAAATTTGAGTTGAAAGTTGAAAAATTTTGCAGGTAGAAATAAATGGTTTCGCAAAAAATCGAATTTCTCAGACCTGGATCAATGTATTAATTTTATTTTATTTTTTTAATAAAGGTAAACATTTTTAAAACCCGATTTAGTGAGACAATTTTAAAAATAACTCCCACATCTGCAAGTATCTGCAGCTGATTTTTTCAGCGCTTTAACTTGAAAGTATGGAGCATACACCGAAAAAAAAAACATTTTTTCTTAGTACCAATGTTTCAGGCTACTTATAGAAGGCTTCTTTTATAAATTATCAATTTTTTTTTATTTTTTAGATAGTCAAAAATAGACCAATAAAATGATATAAGAAGTTACAGAATTTTTTAAAGGAACTTCGAATAAAGACATCTAAAAGTTTGTTGAAAATATTTTTCAACTTTGAAGGCTTGTAAATCAGAACATACAACATACATATACCTATGTTAAAAAATACTTTGAAATCATACGCTCGGGTTATCTAAGAGTGTCTAAGCATAAAGCTAAAAAGGCTAGATATGACTTTTTTCAAAGACTTTTTTCCGCTCCCAGACCACTGTGCGGCGCGACATTAGCCAGGGGGGTCGTTCCGTAATTTTCTAAAGATTATCGTTCTTCTATCGTCTCGTTTATTGATCACAGTTTTAGAGATTTATATGCCTTTGAAACCATCAAACTGTAGTCAATTCAATAGAAAACAATACAAAATGTCAATTTACAGTGGAAACTTAATCACTCAACTTCAGTCACCTACAAAATTCAAAATTAATGCAAGACGATACCTATTTAGCTATTGTCCAAACGCTATCGTTTTGACGATAGCGTTTTGACGATTATTATCGACTTACTTCGTGAATCAAAAAAAGGCAACGCTATCGTTCAAACGATATCGTCTGACGATAATCGAGTTACGGGATGACCACCCAGGTCATTCATCATCAACGGCGGGTGCTACCAGTCGATGATAACTAATTTCTTTTAACCGTCAACATATGAACACAACAGGACAGTGCTACGTGCCTCACCGTCCGTGCCAGAAACGAGTGCGATTTGACCCCGTTAGACTTGTTCTTGTGGGGTTTTCTTAAGTCACAAGTCTATGCCAATTAGGGTTGCCAGATTTGTCTTACACCTCGGCGGGAAAAATTTCGGGATTTCAACATATTGCCCGCGACAAAATAAAAAATCATAATATTCGTGTAGATCAAAATAAATAAATTCTTTTATTAATAACTAATTAAATGACTTTTTTGTCATTTGCAAATATTTCTCTTTTGTCAATTTTAATGACAGCTTGGAAAAATATATTCTTCGTTAAGTTAGGTTTGATTGAAATTTTAAAAGCAATTTCTTAAAATTAAATCACAATGCAGCGATTATTCCTTATTTTGTGAGTTTGAGTCCCAACCCGGGAACAAAGCTGCCCGGCGGGACAGATGAATTTACGTCTGAAATCCGAAATCCGGGACGTCCCGGGTAACTGGCTGAACACAATGGAGACGGAGCTGCAACTGGAGCTGCAACTGGAATAGCTGTCAAAATATTCAATACACGTAAATTCAATGTTACGAACACAACACAACGCAACTGCAGTCGGTGCTGCAGTCGGTGCTGCAGGAGTTGGCGAACTTTTAACTTTTTCGTGCAGCATTTTTGACATTTCAAATTTTATATATCTGTCTGTGATTTTAAGTGTTGTTTTGTTGTATTGTGATTTCGTGGTTAAATTTTAATTAAAATAATGGACGAAAATCTTCAATTTCAGTGTCCATTTTATAGTTTCAATTACTTAAAATATTTACAATTTGCCAAAGATTCAACACCTGACCCAACAAATGACAACAAAACAATGAAAGCTGTACAGCCTCATTGTGGGCACATAAAAAAAAGTACGTACGACACTTTTTGACAGCTCTTCCAGTTGCAGCTGCAGCTCCAGTTGCAGCATTCTATTGTGTTCAGCCAGTAAACCAGGACATCTGGCAACGCTAATGCCAATTTCTGGTTAATTGGCATTAGCGTTGCCAGATGTCCTGAAAGTCAACCATAATCAATGAAATTAGTCAAATTAAGCCGATGCCGAATGCGTTGCGGACATTTGAGTGATGTTTTATTCCGTACATACAATTTCAAAAATATGTCTCACTCACAGTTTGTCTTATTAAAACTTAAAAATAGGAAGCGGTGAATAGAAAGCTATTTAGAAACACAAGCATTTAGTTCTGATCAATTTTATCGCTTACATAGATGGACATTTTGTTTTTCTAAAGTTGTGTTGTGATAATTTTGTATTCGTACTACTTTTTATCACGACCGAAAATTGTGTCAAAATAGGTTACTTCTTAGAGCACAACCTGGATTCTTATCAATTTGGACTATATTATATTTTTTTAAAGTAGGTGGTAGTGGGCAGAAACAAACTGTGTGATTTCTCATGCCATTTTTTATAACGACTAAAAATATAAGCAAAATCGAGAAAGTGGTTCAGTTTTTAAGGCATTTTGCCCTCTCTGGCCTGTCCCACTTATATACATGTTAAGTGACTCTTTTCAAATTTATTTTAACTCACCTGATTTTTATCGATTTCACCGTCTTGCAACTCAGCCTCGCCTTGCTCTTGAAATGTAATGATAATCAAGGCCACGAAAATGTTAACGAAGAAGAATGGAAATACTATGAAATATACAATATAAAATAAGGACATTTCAATCCGGAAATTTTGAATTGGACCCCTGTTTTCATATGTGGCTGCCATCGAATTTTGAAGGACTCTATTATTTGAAAATTAAATAAATATATATTAATAAAATATATTTTAATTGGCTAAATACAAATAATAATAATAATTATACAAAAGACGTTGTTAAATTATTTAAATATTATTTTTTTTTTTGCTAAATATATATTTTCAAAAAGAAAATTATATCTTACTGAGGCCATCCTTCACCGGTCTGTACAGCGAATAATGTTAACATGGCAGTTGCTACATTATCGTAGTGAAAGTTTCGCGTTTTCCAAATCCGCCGTTCCTCTTTTGGTAATAGTTCATCTTCTTCATATCTGAAGAAGGAACCCCTGGTAATTATATCAAATTTCGTGTGAAAATTGTCTGCTTGTGTTTTTTTTTTTGTTAATTATTATTTTTTTGTACAAAAGTAATCTGTTTTATGGTTGCAATTAGGCGTAAAAAAATAGGAAATGTTACAAAATCGATTACAGAACATATACATTTAAACCAAATACACATAACGTTCTTCATTTGAAAATAAGCTCAAAATACAGTTCTGTATGTAGTTTTTTTTTGTTTTTACGGTAGCTTAAATGCGAGTATAGAAGAGTGTGGACATTGACATTGACATTAGCACGGATTACGGATACGGATATCTTATTAACGTTTAAACATTCTAGACTTATGAAATATATAAATAGCCTAAATATGTAATTTTTTGTTTGGGACGGCTAGCACACACAATTAAAATTATACAAGTATATTATTTTTCGGATTGAAGCTCTCTGGATGGAAAAGGGGTTTAGTGTTGTTGTTTGTATATAAAGGTGTGAGGGAACACGCAGCACACATAAATATTATTGCGGACAAAAAACACAACTAAAAACAAAAATGTTTAAATGAAAATACAAACAGGAATCTCAAGCTGGAGGTCATTTTCTTACTGTTTTTTTTTTTTCTCTATTGATTTATTATTTTTCAAGATGACAATAAGCTCTTAAACTAATAAAAATTAAAAAAACAAATATATCGCGTTTTCTTACAGGATGGGTCATACATTTCGATAAACACATTTGAAATATAACAGTTAATTGTGATAAAAAAAAAACTTAATTGCTGCTTAAATTTAAATGAAATGTTAATGAAAAGAATAAATAGTTTTTTTTTGTTTTTGCTATAAAAAAATGCGCTTTACAATCTCTACTCATTGATTTTGTTTTCAGCACAGTTGGCATTTATTTTCTAAAGATGATTTGAAACCATATTTATTAGCAATCTTGTGGACCTTTACAAGAAATTGGAATGTTTTGCACGTTATTTCCCTTTGTTCGTTGTTTGTATTTTGTATGATACAATAATAGATCAAAAAAGAAATACGTATGTAGGTACAAGACTTTTTCGGGCTAATATGCACATAGTTTACAAAAACCTTTGAAGTTAGAAAATTGCTTGTTAAAAATACATATTTTCAAAATTTGCACATTGATTTTGGCCTATCAAAATGTATGTTTGTTAAGAAATTTAATTTTGGTTTTATTTTTTTTTACTGAGTAAGGCATTCATTGTAGTAATTTTCTCTTTAAAAAATATGAATTTCTTCGTTTTCGCAGATTTCATATTTGAAATAAAGCAATAGAGAAAATTCTTAGATTTTAAGTCAAAATATTGTTTTTGAGCAGGTCTTATAACATAACTTTGTCTAGTGAGCTTTCTTCAAGGTCTAGCAGTGCTGTCTGAAATGCTCCTAAGCGCACATACTTTGAATATTACATGAAGTTAATCAACTGATCATTTGAATTTGCATTTGAAAAAACATCATGTTTTCGGTTACAAAATAGATGGTTTCGTTTTCATTTACAATTCAAAACTTTTTGAAATGCATGTATATCTGCTTGAATTATGTTTTATCAAAATCGGTTCTGCCATCGGTTCTGCCATTTATTATCGAGAAAATCCCAAATATAATAAATTAATTCAAAAAATTTCAAGCCCCATTTTACATTATGTTTTGCTTAAAACCTAAAACGAAGAGTTTTATTGCCATGATTTGCAGGACATGTACAAAGTTACTACTATAGTCTGTCAAAGCTCTTCAAATCCAGAAATCTCACCATAACTTCAAAACTGCTGCTGTACAGGACCATGGTCCTGCCAGTACTCACATATGGATCCGAGACTTGGGTGCTTAGCAAAAGGCACTCCGACCTCTTAGCTGCGTTCGAGAGAAAAGTCTTAAGGAGAATTGTTGGCCCCGTATGTGAGGAAGGACGATTCCGGAGACGGTACAATCATGAACTGTACGCAATCTACCTTAAAGCAGATATCGTGAAAAAAATTAAGCTCGGTAGACTCCGGTGGGCAGGGCACCTAGCTCGCATGAGCGAAGAGGAACCTGCTCGGAAAGTTCTTTGTGGTACATTCTATGGTAGACGACAGCGTGGTAGACCATGCTTGCGCTGGAGAGATGGCGTAGACCAGGACGCCCGAAGCCTTGGGGTGCGCAACTGGATGACGTCGGCTAGAGACCGGGATAGGTGGAGAGACTTGTTGAAAGAGGCCAGGACCGGAACCCGGTTGTCGAGATGATGATGATGTCGACAAAGTTTAATCAAAATCGTTCAATCTGTTTTTGAGAAAACTTTGAAAAAAAAAACAATCTTGTATGTATTTAAGATGAACAACAAAATTTTGAATATCTCTTCTCGGTTATTTCATACAAATATAAAGACATGTCTTACGTGCTCTACCTGGAATTAAAGGCGAATGGCCCGATGATGTAAGCTGGTATGGATTCGACTTCTCTATCATCGCGTTATTAAGTTTGATTTCAACTTTAAAATTTTTCGACTATACGATAACAATATTTGCCCTTTATAAAATAAAATGCACTACTGCGTCACGAACTTGCTCTTTACATATAAGAGACTTAAGACTTAAAAATGAGCGCTATTAGAGAAATATGTTCATAAGCATAAGACCCATTTTCGAAAGACCAAAAACACTCCATTAGTAGTTGAAAATAATAAAAGAATGCCATGTGATTTCTTAAGTCAGTATAAAATGCAAATAAAAAAATATTATAAATTGTTGTGGCACTTTCCTAAAAACATTAAGTTTGTATATATACATATTTTAAATATTTTCAAGAAAAAAGTTAAGTACCTACTCCAACTTTAAGTTGTATTATTATATAAATAAGATTTAAATTAAAAACAAAATATTTACCCGTTTTGAGATATTATATTTTCAAAAAAAAAAAATAATTTCTTCGAAAAATCGAAAAAAAATATTTTCTTAAATTTTTGGTCAAAAATAACTTTAAGACTTTATAGGAAGTTCTGTATAAGAAAATTCTTTTAAATCCATCATGCCGATAATGAGAAATCAAGATTCGAAAAATAGTTTATGGCTGAGGAGATTTTCGGATAACGAAAAATAAGTTGAAAATTTGAATACACAATATAAGTCCAACTTTTAATAATAAAAATCCGTTCTACCGTTTAAGAGAAAATCGAAAAAAAGCTTTTGTGAAGGGTACCATTAACAACCATTTTTAGGATTTTTTTTTCAATCATTAGCTATGTCTTATGTCTATTTCGATCAAAATATCGAGTTCGAATTTTGTTTCGAAGCCTTAACTTTTATGTACATAGTAACCATGAGATAGGTACAAAATAATGGCCTTAATATTGAATGGCATTAATATGGAAATTGACCTCAAATTTCGGGCACTGCATCAATGTGAAGACCATGCATTATTTATAATGCCATCCATTATTTTCTTCCTTTACCTAGGTAGATGGGATAGAAGAGTTTTTAAAACTCGGTGGGGCGATCACCAGGATTCAAGTTATTGAACAATGTGTGATAAATTGTATAAACTTTACAAGATACAAAAATACATCTAAATCAAACTATTTTTTTAATTCATATTATTTTTCTTATAATTTTGGACGCACCATGGGGATTATGAGTTACGAGTATGACTGCCTTTAAAATGTTTGAGCACAGTGCTAGATTATTCCTTCCGGATATCTATAGTCCGCTAAATGGCTTTGGATTAGTAAGAAACCTCAAATGAGCCAATATTTTAAGAAAGAAGAATTGTATAAACATTGACAGCGAGGAAAAAGGAAGGTATGAATTCTGGGTTTTTACGGTCAATTGAAGTCGATAGATCTAATGAATGATAACAGTAATTCATGCCCGGCGATTACAAGAATAATCCATGTGCTACAATATGTATAAAAGGGATTAACAGACTTTATTTCTGAAAACGCTAATAATAATTTACAAAAAGTTTAAAAGTTTCGTAGCCGTTACTTTGAGCTACCGCAACCTAAAACTCCAGACGGTGATGCTAAAGAACGAGATTTAAGTAGACCATTCAATCAAAAAGCTTCTGTCAATCATAGCTTTGCGACTCTCCTATAATATTCAATACAAACTTCTTGAGCATTTTCATCTCAGTCAATCATCATTCTAGTGAATTTTTCTTAAATGAAACTATCTAATTATTTTTAATCCGCAAGGAATCAAAAAAGCTAACAGTCAAAAAAACATTATGTTCTTTTGACGTGATGGTCATTTTAATTCAATATGAATTTTCATGGTATTTCAATATGTTTTAAGATACATAAATCATATGAAAATGTTAACATGACAATCTGTTTGAGTTAGCATGAGGGTCGATTAAATTTATAAATATTTTAATGTTAAAGTACTTGTCACTTGTGATGTAGGAAAAAGTATTTAAAAATAAATCTTACCAGTATTAGTACTAGGTTAAATCTGGAAAATGTTAGTTTAATTTATTTTTCTTGATTTAAATTACTTTTCTGGGTTCAAAAATGTAATTATTCTGTTGGGAGCCAACAAAACTCTACCTAAATTTTGTTTTAAATTAATTTTTGTTGAAATTATTCTGAAGGCTTTTAATTTCGGCAACACGAATTGAAAATATTTTTTTTTAAGAATTGTCATTTATTCTGAAATTTATTCGCAAAACCGCAAACGTGTAGTTTAGATCAGAGTATTTCAATGCAAGTTTAATAAATAAATCTTCAATATTTTGTTATAAAAAGTTTAATTCTGTAGTTTTGACCTCAAAAGGAAATAATTAGTTTTCATTCTGATCGTATAAGGATGTAGGGTGAAATGGGGTACATTTGACACTTGATTTTTTACTTTTGTTTTGTATTCGTCGATCTTCCAACATCAAAGTTTTTCAGCTTCTTTTTTTCAAACATACCTAATTTTGTCATTTAGTTCCTGAGCACATTTTCTTTTGTTAAAATGTTTGATAACGGTTTTTTCTATTGAATTTTGGATTCATTTAAAAAAAGAGGCTTAGTTCGACTTTCTTGACTGCTTTTTTTTATAATTCATGTTCACGCAAGGGGTTATGACTACCCTTAAAATGTTTTAACACAGTTCAAGCGTTTAGGAGAAAGAGAGATAATTGAGTAGGATATAACGATGTACATTTGTTTTAAATGTCTGAATATTGAAATGAGAAAGAAAAACAGAGTTGAGTTAGGAGTTCGTATGGTACGACTTAAAAAAGAATTTCTATACTTAACAGAATGTCCAAAGTAAGGCTCGAGCGCATACTGATGAGCATTCTTAGCAGAGCGTATAATACACACATTTTTTTTCAGGAGAGAAGTGCAACTGGCTATTTCAACAGAGCAACTTTTGAAGAAGTAGCTTTAAAGCACTGATAAGCAAGAGACATTTCAACGGTTTTCAAATGAAACAAATGTTTCAGTAATCGATCTGTCGCCCATGAACCTCAAAGTTCTATTCTGGATTCTATCCAAATGTTTTGGATAGGCCTGATTAAATATGAAGTTAATATTCTAGTTTTGGGCCTTTATATGCTTTATAAATCGTCTGAGAAAACCTAGGCATTTCGCAGCATTTTTAGCAACATCTGATATACAGTGCCTTGCATAAGTATAACCGGACCCTGTAAAAATGAGTTTGTAGAAAATTAAAACGGGAATGACACCTTACTATTTTTTTTCATTGAATGGCATCACAAATCAAGTAAATACAGAAGACAAAAAAGTTCCGTTATTTTCTCTTCTGGTGTTTGAAAATTAAAAACAGATTTTTATGTATTGCAAAAGTATAACCGCACAATGCAAACCTCTCTGAAACTTCATTCAGTTATGTGCTTTGAAATGACAAACAATAATGCCGCTTGGTACACATTTAAGCAATACGGAAAAAGGTAAAATTCAAGCTTTTCGGTTAAGTGGCCTAAGCTTAAGGGATATTGGTAGAAAAAATTCAAGATCCAATCCTGTCGTCCGAAATTTTGTCCAAGATCCATAATCTTTTGGGACCAAAATAAGACCCGGACGTCGTCCGTAGAAGCTGGTACGCCGCAATAAGAGGCGCTTAATCAGTGCTGCATCCAATTCGATGCTTTCTTTGCCAGAAGTTCGTGACGAATCGGGTAAGGAGTTTCGGTTTCAACGGTTTTTCGTGTCTTAAAAGCAGTGGAGTGATTGTTCGGGGCAAAATGGTGCTAGCTTCAAATCTGACAACAGCCCACAAACAAAAAAAGTTAAACTTGGCCCGTAAAAACACGAACCGGAATTTGAAAACCGTAAGTAACATTCCATTAATTTACGCTTAACTCTTGTTATTCCAAATGGCATAATCCAATAAATATTTTTTTTTAGATTATTTTCAGTGACGAAAAAAAGTTTAATCTTCATGGGCCTGATGGTTTTAACGGATATCGGCATGTCTAAGAAAGGAAAAAAAGTTCTTTTCCAATAGGAACTTCGGCGGTGGCAGTTATATGGTTTGGAGGGCCTTCTGCGACCGTAGTAGTGGCAGTTATATGGTTTGGAGGGCCTTCTGCGACCGTAGTAAGGTTGCTCTTGCCTTCACCTCTACAAGGATGAACAGTTCAGCTTACACCTAGATGCTTCAGGATAATTTGGTACCCTACTTAGGACGATTTCGTCGAGTTCGTCATGTCTTCCATCAAGATAATGCCTCAATTCACGTTAGTCATCAAAGTTTGGAGTGTTTCGAATCCAATGACATAAATTTGATGGAGTGGCCGGCACGTTCTCCAGATTGTAACCCTATTGAAAACCTTTGGGAAATTTTGACCCGCAAAATATATGCCTATAGTAGGCAATTTGTCAGTGTTGCTGAGCTGCGAGAGGCAAATGTGGAAGAAAGGAACTCTATAGACGATTTTATATTAAAAAACCTTGTCAACAGTATGCCAAAAAGAATTTTTATCTTGACCGAAAATAGGGCCAGCAAGATCCCTTACCAGTTTTTCCCTAAAAAATTACTTAAAATAAAAAAAATAAAAATAAAAATGCGTTTATATTTTTTCAATACAAGAAAACACTTTTCAGTGAGGAAAGCCATTAAATCATTAGTCAATCTGTTACGACGTAACCGGCCGTACTGGCGGTCATTGAGAAGGTAATATTTAAAGAAAAAATGATTTATCAATAAATATATTATAAAATATAATGTATTATTCTTTATTAATTTTAGTAAACTAAATTTCGTCGTTCAAATTTAACGTTGCACTTCAAGAAATGAAGTAGAATAGCTGCTAAAGTTCATGACGAACCAAAAAAACAACTTTAATTTGTAACCTCAATTGTGTCCGTCGTCATAAATATCCCAATTTACCCTATGTTTTCTTCGCAAGAGTTATGTTTATGAAGTAAAAAAAAGTCATGATCGTAAATCTAGAACAAATGATCCATTCGCCCATAACTGTGTTGATAATTAAAAAAAATAATCAAAAATTGCAGTGCTAGAAAATTATAAAAAAGCAATTCTAAATGTTTTCACAAAAAAAAAAAAAAAAAAATTTAATTAAAAGAAATGTGTTTTCTTAAATATATGTTTATTATGACCCACCCTGTACGACTAGAACTATATTCTTAAGTTGCAAGATATTAAGTGTAGATATATTTATAATAACTGGAGATATATTGTCTTAGAGATTAAAGTGATTGTAGCGTGTCCTTAAAAATATTTTCATTAAATTCTAGAAAAATGATTCTTTTTTTTATTCTTTTGCTGTAGCTCTGTGAATGATGATTTAGCTTATTAAGAAATCTTCTGGCAGTAGTATGGTTGGTATGGTATACTTGTGTTACTTTTATAAAAGCTTAGGTACTTGTGACATCAGATACAAGCAATAACACAAATCTTAGTTGTTGTTGTTGTTTTTTTTTTATTTTTTTTTTATAATATTTTTTTTTTAGAGAAGCTAGTGCGTAACTATATTTGTTTTGCGTGAAGTCTTTCTGGTTTATTTGGACCTAAATTCTTTAATGGTAGGTAGGTCCAGTGTTTTATATGCAATCCTATGAATCTGACGCATGTGCGAAAAGCTCCTATAGATTTTTTCTGACATTTTTAAATTAATATTATATTTGTTGAATTTTTTGGTGATTTGTGTTGAAAGCTAAAAAAATTAAATTTTATATTTTCCTCTATTAACCTTAAGACCTCATGAATTGTATAAACTGTAAGCTTCTTAATTGGACACATATTATGGTTCCTACCTCTTACCTAATGACCAATAAGTTTTCAATTTATTTTTCCTCAAAGAAATAAATAATTAATAGCAACAATGGTTTTTAAGAATTATTAGGGTATCTTCCTACCTAAATTTAAAAATATAGTTTTATAATTTTGGTTTCTATATAATATACTAATTTGCGGTGGATATATAAATATTTATAATATTAATTTTGTTATCTATGATACAATCTATATAAATTATTTGCAAATTATAAAAAAAATAATAAGCCTGTTTGAATAACTGTGTTTTTAATGTAGGTAATTTTTGTGTCGAGTTTCATATTTCTCGACGAAACAAGCGCGTATTGAAAAAGCGAAACTTTACTCGATCCTGTCTTTGTATCTTTCGCATCTGAAAAAACTTTATGTTTCATAGTTTTTCATTTTAAAATGCGATTAGGCACAAGAATTTGTTATTTTTTTATTAAAAAAAAAATTAAGAACAGAAAAATTTATACATTTTAATCTGAAATGGTAAATATTTAGATAGTAGTAGTTTAATTTTATTACATTTTAATGCTCAATTATATATAATGTATATTATACATTTGAAAAAAAGTTAACACAACAATATATTATTTATAGTAAGTATATTTATATATATTTTTTATGCAACAAACTACAAGAGTTAAAAAACTCAACAAGAAACTATTTATTTTTAAGTAAAAATAAAATTAATTTTAAATCGGCCAATTTTAATTTTTTGTAGAAAAATTAAATTTAATTTGAATGTCTAATCGAAAAATTCATATATCAAGTCTTTTTCGTTTTTTATAAATTTGTATTACAATATGTACCTGGAAATTTTTAAATTTTAATTTATTTAATATTTTTTGTATGAATGAGTTTCTTTTAAGATTAAATAAAGATACAATAATAATAATTTAATTATTATTCTCGAATTTTTTATTTTTCAGAAATGTCAAAACCGATATGAAACTCGAAAACATTTGCAAATTGTATAACTCAATCGTTGACAATAAGATGTTTGTAATTAGACTTTTGTTTTCACTGGAAGCGAATTTTTTCGCGCGAATTCACGAAAAATTATTTGTTATTATTTGTAAAAATACCCCAATAGGAGAAATCTGGATTAAGTTGTGGTTCTTATTTTTGAAAAGGAGAACGTAGTATGGTCAGCTGAATACTATTCGTAGTTAGATTGCTTTATTTTTGAATAAAATTGTATGAAAATCATTGCATGAGCGCTAGTGTCATACAAAATGGATGGTTACATTTTGACAGTTCATTGCGGCCATGTTGTTTTATTTATTTTTAATATTTGTGCTTTTTATTTTGTAGATAATCAAGTCCTCGATGACAAATATCAGAATCAAGTAACCCGAGCAACTGGTAAAATTTTGTCACCAAAAATGGATTAGGTATAAAAGGATCGGTACTTCAGCAAAAAAATCATCTTCATCAACGAGGCTAAACAGGTACGTCAATCCACATGAGGGCTAATGCATGCTCAAAAAGTTATTGTTAGGTGTGTATTGCACATTGCACTTCAGGTAGATGATAACCAATTTGTTTTAATTCCAATTGGATGAAAAGGATGTGAACAACATTTTGTTCGAACAGAAGCGAATTAAATTGGTCCCCGAGATCATACGATTTGATCCGTTAGTGTATTTCTGTAGCAGTAGTTCCCTTAGGTTTTAAAGTCTATGCCAATGAGCCGCAAACGACCAATAGCCTTAAAGACCACATAACCTGCACCATCGCTTAAATTCAACATCATTTATGCGTCAGAGTCACCGAAAATTGAATTTATTGGAAAGACGCTGACACCATATGTCATTCTGCTAATGCAAAATAAAAAAATGCACATGAAACATCTAACGGTTTTTGTTTTTTGTAGCTTGTAGTCGAGAATTTAGTAGATTCCGAAGTTCTAAGTAGAGTGTGTTCAGAGATTTCCCTTTTGATTATAAAACAGACTATATCAAGAGTTGTCATACCATGATTAGGTAAGTTCAGTTTTTTTTTTAGGTGTTTATAAAATTGTTTTATATTCTACACGATCAACCTCTTGCTCTCATATTTTTTCCAGAGCTAGTTGACCACGCTTAAAACAAATTCAAATCGGAAAAAGTAAAAAGTTCTGAACGCTCTGAGCTAAAAAGTCAAAAACAAACTTTTTTTAACAACTTAGATTCTGCTCTTAAGTCTTAACTGATAAAGAAAAATCCTTAATGATATTATAAATGCAAGGAATTCGTTCTGCGTCTTATTCTTAATAAGGTATATTGTACTTTGACAAGCTGCATTGATATTTGAAACAAATTTTTTGGAGAAGACTTTGTTCTTATTTCGAATGGATAATCAACTAAATCTGACATATGAATACCTTTTACTACTTTGCTCTTGTTTATTTTTATTTTTCAACTAGTGAAATGCTCCAGAAATATATTTCGCTGTGATTTCGTAAGTGCTTCGCTGTTTTCTTGAATTATTTGGGAAAATGGTAAACATTGGTTATTGATTTCCAAGAGGATATATTTGTTGAAAAGTGGCAACACTGACAATCAAAAAAATTTGGCGGTGCAACAGCTCGAAGTGAACCAGGACCTATAGTGACTTACAACTCTCAACCATTCCTGTGTGCGTGTTACCAGAAAACAAGGGGACCTACAATTTTCTGCCGATTCCGAACGGCTAATGAGCGGCACTTTTCATGACAAGAGACACTCTTGGAGGATTTGTCAATTCCTCGCAATCACACCGACAATGTTTCTTTAATATTCTCAAAAACTAAAACACCTAAGACTTTGTGTTCTTTTTATTCAACTAAAATTTTTGGAAAAAATTTAAGTTTTTTTCTGTCATCCGATAAGATAAATCACTTCATGGTAAGAAAAAGTTATCCTGAATAACATTTTTCATTTTAAGATGGCAGCTGCTACAGGAATCGAACTGTTAGATTGTCAAACATTATGGCCAAAGCAATATTAGAAAGTTAATTCCATTAGAGATTTGTTTGTCTCCTATTCATATAGCACCCCTAAAATGGACATCAGTCAATTTGTTCCTATGAAGAAAGAACTGAGGTGATGACGTGCGTAGGCGTCGTAACGAAAGACTTCGACATAACTATCTTTAACTGATGACTCAAAGATGAAGTGTGGTGTTTGTTCAGGAATCATTTCTGAGACTCTGATCTAGGTCGTTTAGAATACCCGACTTTGCTAGTGCTCTTCAAGCCGAATTACTGGATATCAGGGAAACATTTAAGGTAATCAAACAAGACCCAAACTAGAACCGGAAAACGGCTATTATCAAAGACAGTCAGGCGGCTGTTAAGGCCATTAATTCTAATAAATCGTCCTCCAAATTGGTCCAGCAATTCCGGAATTAACCTCCTAGCCTCAATATTAACAACAATGTCACTTTTCCTTGGGTTCCAGTTCCAGGTCATTGTGGCATTGATGGAAATGAACGGGCAGACGAGCTGGCCAGGCAAGGATCAGCCTCTTATAATTTACTCGCGAAAAGAGTCAACATTCCATTCGAAGTTATGAAGGGAAATATTCTCTCAATTTTTATTAACGAATCAAACCGTAGGTGGAGCAGTTTAACTAACTGCATTAAATCTAGAAAAATTTAGGTAAGATGAAGCCAGGATCGTAGCTGTAGCGGACATTGGCCAATGGGAGAGCATGCAGCAGAAAAAGGAAACAGTCTTACATTTTCTCTACAAATACCCTGCTCTGGTCATATTTAGAGAACAATCATGAGGAAAGGAATTTTTGTATGACATTGACGAACTTTCGGAAATGAAGATCAAAGAATTGGTCTGTCTTCTCAAGACGAAAAAATCGCTCTGGGAAGAACTTCACTTTCTTCTGTGCTATGCGTTTTTTTAGATTCCAAACTAGCGGACTGAGGTCCATGTTGGAAGCTTACCTTGTGGGGGGCCGGATGAACAATCAATTGGATTGGTTACTGTACAGCACCAGTAAACACAGTGTAGAGAGAGTGATCCAAGTTCCAGATGATTGTGCCAAAGCAAACCTACAATATATGAGACATCAAAACCTACTAGATCCTTTCATATTTTTTAACTGAACTGCATGACTCTGCGAAAATGTGAAAATTTCGAGCTTGTAGCACTTGTCTGAACTTATTTTGCTTCATTATTGTTTTTAATCAACTTTAAGCAACTAATTAAGATTTTTTGAATGCTATCGGAAGTTGCACTAATAAGCTACCTAGAGGAGATCTACTGGATTTAAATTAAAGAAATACGCATGCGCCATGGAAACAGATTACCATTTTCAACAAACCATTGAATTGAAAATTCGGAGTTCTTGCATGGGTGCTCTATTCTGTTGAAAAATATGAATATTTTGCTTTGGAACTTGGGACGACCTGTTTTTATTTTTTTTTTATTCAGCTCTGACTTTTTTTATTTTATCGCCTAGAAAACACCTTTTTAAAGACCAGCCTTTTTTTTGGCAAAATATCAAGTTCTTTTATTATGTTAGCAGCAATCTCCCTGTTTTCGTTAAATATTTTTCTGCATGTTCTTGTGATATTGAGCTAAGAACTATCACTCTAAAGGGTGTTTCGAAGGGGATACTAGACAGTTGTTAGGTAAAACGTAAAAGCAGCCATGTTGTTACGTTAACAGCTGTGAAATTACCATGGAAGGTAAGTCTTGAACAACTTATGAAAATCATAAAATTTTATTTTCAAAATCAGTGTTCTGTTCGAAAAACGTGTTTCACGCGTTGACAAAAAAATATATTTTTTACCAGCAAAACTGTGGGTTTTTGGATAACACTAATCCTTACCACCACAAAATTAATACCTTGGAAGGATTTTTCTGGTGCGAATTTCAGTTTTTCGGAATCATCGGTCTGCATTTCTTATAAAATGAAAATGGCATTGCCGTAACCACCAATGATGACCGCTGTTAGTCTATGATTAGTAACTTTTTGCGAACTAAACTCAAATATATTTATACCAACGACATGTGTATTTCTATTCATTTAACGACTTCTGCCTTGGGAGCTGTCTCGAATCACAGATCAATGGAGTACAGTGCACAGTGTTACCAATTTTCAAAAAACAACATACTCGTAGCAAATTCAGAGTTTTTGACAGTTGTAAATGTCAATGTCTTACATAAAGTTAGAACGATTCCAAAAAGTGTAACCGTCTCCCTTTAATAAGGTTTAATATTAAAATAACACGACTTAAATTTTATGACAGATTGTGGTTAAATTTTGTCAAAGGATCTGATATTTTAAAATTAGTGTGACCAACAGAGCACAAATTATCCTTATTAAAAAAAAAAAACTCATTCTTCCCTCACACTATGTTAAAAGAAACTTTGTTTTAAGTAGAATTTTAAGTATAAATTGTAATACAAAATTTGTTGATATATAAACGCAAACTGTTAAACTAGTTAAATTGTAAGAGATTTAATTAAAAAAAAAATAATCAAATATTTAACAAGAACCGCAATTAAATTAGAAAGCCGATATTTTGAAAAACACTTTTCTATTATGAATACTTTTTTTTTTCATTGAATAAAAATTTGCAAACTACTACCAACAAAAAAAAAATTAGTTAATTTATTGGAAAATAGTTTCCTAAAAAAATATCTTGAACCAGATACAAATGCATAGAAATCTATATATATTTTTTGTTTTTCTATAATTTAAATAAATAAATTGAAATTCTATAACTACTCGTATAAAACTTTATAAAATGGTTGTTAAGCATTAGTTATTTTAAATATTCATAGATATATATCACTCAGACTAATCATAATAAATATATGACTAAGTTTTCTTAAAAAAAAATAAGAACTTAACAATAATCTTTTGAGGCTATTTTCATTTCAAATTGTTTTATTTTTTTTTTCTAAAAGTTTTTATAATTGCAACTTAATTTTTCTTTCATATATGAAAATATAAAAAGTCACCTTTAACTAGATTGTCATCAAATAATATAAAATTATTCAAAACCGCATTTCATGAGAATCTAAGAAGAGGTCAAAGAAGGTAACACTAGATTTTATAAAAACGAAAATTATCTACAATAGAGAGAGAGAGAGACAGAGGAAATACATATAGTTTTTTTCTACAACTATATTCAATGTTTAAGGGTAAGGAATAAAATAATATTAAGGTTTGATTTTCTCTATAAAAAACACAGTTAAGAAACTAATATAATTTTTGGGGGAAAATGTCAGAGTTTTAGAACTTAAAGTAATTCTAATTTGCTTCACACAGACTATAATGGGCAAGTTGCGTGCTCTTTGGAGTAAAAAAAAAAGTTTTGAAAACCCTAAAACACGTCAGCATTTTCATTGATATCCAAAAAATCGATATCTATAAGCAAAATTTTTGGAATATTTTCAAAACTTTTCTTTAAATTTCTTTAAACAAAAATGTTCAAAAGGTAGGTGTTAGACGTATGGATGCATCTACCACCTACAACAAAAGAATTGTATTTACATAGTTTGGATCGCTTAAAGAAAAATAGTCACGCACTGCTCAATTCAGTTTTGACATACAAAACACATTTTTGTATATATAGTATGTAGGTAGATAATAAATTGAAGGAGGAGAAGTTACACATATATATTTTACACACGCGAAATATCTACAGGGCTGATTGTTTTTAGTTTCGAAAATAAAAATATTAATATTGTTAAAGATGAAAAAAAAATAATGCAACCAATATAGTTTAGCAAACACCGATAGGATAGACAGAGATCTGCTATAACTGTTTTTCGTGTTTTTTTTTTTTTTTCAAACTACAAACTAAACCACAACAAATAAAAATTTAAAAAAAAGTTAAATAAAAAACAAGCCAATTAAATTGTTTTGTAAAACATCTAAGCACAACACACACACATTATTAAAATGAAATAAATATTAAAATAAAGAAAATTAATAGTAATAAATTTATTGTTATTTTTTGAATTGTTAAAATTTTGAATTGAATTTTTTTACTTACTGGCACTCTGTGGCAGTATGTTTACTATCGTCCGTACAATAAAAAAATTTCCCATTGAACAATTGTACACCAATTACCGAAAAAATAAATTGAAACAATATATACACGATTAAAATATTAACAACATTTTTAAGCGAGTTCACCACACAATCGAATACCGCTTTTAATTTCGGTACACGTTTAATTGTCTTCAATGGACGCAGGACACGTAATACACGCAACGATTTAATCGTTGATAAATTTGCTCCCGCTTGGCTACCGGTCATATCGAAACCGAAGCTTACTGCAGCGCATATAACGACCACAGCATCCATAATATTCCAGAATTCTCTTAAATAGCTGCCAGGATGTAATATAATACCTAAATCTACAATTTTTAGTAACATTTCTATTGTGAATACGCCCGTAAATGCATAATCGAAATAATTTAAAATTTTATTTCGCGTCGAATTTTCAATGACGGGATCTTCGGCGGCCAACGCTATCGATGACAATGAGATGACGACCATAATGAAAAAATCGAAGTATGGCAAATTGACCACCCAATGGGCTCCACAACGAATGCTGTATGATTTTTTTTTTAATTTTTTTTTTTTCGTTTTTGAAACCAGCATCATCGTCAAGATCGAGCATCGGGAAATAGAAAAATAAAATTAAATATGGGTTTGTTTAGTAAAGTTTTGTGTGTGTGGGTATTTTTTTTTTAATTATTATAGTCCGGTGTAGGTGGCACTGCATTCTGGAAAGTTATTTTATTTCGATTAGTTCTTACTCAAAAAATATGTTCATATCATGCGTTTGAGATAAGGTCTTTTGGGTGTTGGCACGATGTTGGATTGAAGTTTTTTTTTGGTATTTTGATTACACACATATACAATTATACATTTGAACATTTGATGTAAATACAAGTTTTACAATACTTATATGGGTTTCAAACCAGTCCTCCCCAAACTAAAGGTAAACTTGTACCTATTTAGAAAAATTTCGGTTTTCAACAATTATTTCGCAGACTTCTTTCTTCTTGGGTTGAGGAAACATTTTAATAAAAGTTCGTGCGAACTAATTGATCTCTTAAGAGTCAATTTTTTGCACTGCCTGTTGAAAAACACTTAAAAACTTAGTGACGAAATTTTAAACAGTCTATAGTGTTAAGGTGTTTGCATTGTAACGAACTCACATAATTCTTCACTCTACTTTCAATTCAGCTGCCGACGAGGCTCCTATTCGGCTAATGCCTTTCCTGCCGAAGACATTGATACACAACCTTTGATTTGCATCGGGGCACTTTTAAGCATTGGACTACGAATGTGATAAGCCAAGATGAAAAATCAGACAGATATTCACCCCTATTATACAGAATTCGGCGAATGAGCTAAAGTGACAGTTTCAAAAAATTTCCAAACTTTTGCTAATACTGAATACGACGAAAGAAAGTTGAACGAATGTCGGTAACAATCCCTGCACCACCGACATTTTGTTCAACTTATATGGTATTACTGAATTCGCACTCCAAACATATTCGCGCCAATTTCGAAACGAATCTGAAGTGAATTTTTACGAAAAAAATAAAAACAATGGAAAGCACAAAAATGTAAGTCAAAAGCTTATCATAATGAATGTTTAAGTGTTTGTTTAACAAAATTTAATAGAAAATGGACCACTAATCGAAACAATTTAGAGAAATGGTGGAAATGATGAAGAAGCAACCGGATATAGCCAGAAATCTAAAAAAAAAGAAAGCACACGGTTGGATATTGAACGGTCCCCCATCTAAGTACTAACCACGCACAACGATACTGGATTTCGCTGATCGATGGGAAGCGATGCTATTATCAAAGCCTAGGCCGTTGACTTAATTTGACTGACAGTGTCGATATGAAAATTCATAAATGATAAGGTAATTTTAGGAACTGATAATGTAGTTCATCCGGGAGTAAAATTCTGCGAATTCTGTAATCGACATAATTAATTCTTCTCGCCTATATCGTTGAGTTCGTGGTACCGATATCGAGTACTAAGGCTAGAGGTATCCTTGGAAGCAAGCTGCTGGGTATGTAGTGTACTAGTGAGAAATTCGTTTGAATTTGTGTTGTGTTCGACTTTTCCGCAATCCCCCTTATTTTTTTAAAACGTTGTTTGAGACTAAGGATTTAATCCCACATTTGAACCGTGCTGCATTTTGAATTGATGCCTCAGCATTCAATCAAGGCTAGGGGCTTAAACCTACCTTCCGAACGTGTCCTGTCGTTGTTCTAGGCTAGGGATTCAATCCCATTTGCGTTTTGTCTTTAATTTCAGTCAAGGCTAGGGAATCAATACCACTGTCTGCACCTTATATTTAGTTAAGTTTACAGAAATATGAAAAAAAGATTGTGTGTACTGACGTACGCGCGGTTGAAGTAAAACTTCTTTTTCCTCAAGCAAAGCTTCTGTAAGATTATAACCTACGAACAAAAATTTTGTATTCTAAAAACATGTCGCTGTCTTTGACGGATAACGTGACGTTTTGACATGTCACTGACAGCTGCATACAATTTTTTCTACCCCCAACGCCGGAAAAGAAGTTTTACTTCAAAAATTTCAAAACTGTTAAGTTTTTTAAGTATTATGAAAATTACGTACATCTAACTAAATTTTGTACATTACTGGAGTTCTGAACTTTCTAAAACCGATTTGTGTGCATTCTTCGGATTGACCCTGCACCTGCTGACCACAACATCCGGCTAACGAAAAAAGAGCATCACTGCATGATACTACATAATAATTTGCTAAATTTAATTCAGTTTTTCTTAATTTCAAACACTTTTAAACTTGTCTCTTACTATTTTTTTTTTAATAAACTGCCACCGAGCTCAACTAAAACAATGACATTTAATGCAAAAAACTAATCAAACATACCGTTTCTGACATTAGTAAGTGTCATATAAAGTGTCATGTAAGACGATACTTAAGAGTTAAAATAAGTATTCAATGATTTTAATTTAAAAAAATATTATAGAAAATATGATACTAACTTGACTGGTGTCAACATGGCCTTTGATTTGGGTTTTGTTCGTTGAATGGGTAAGTTTATTTTGGTTATAATGCAATTTTTTGATATGAATTGCAAATTTTCAAAAATGTAAAACTATTAGAATACTTCTTACAAAGATTATTTGTCGAATTAATCATGGAATTTGATCCTCCAAAGCTGTTTTGAAAGAGTGAAACAGTATTGTGTTGACTTTAAGTAAATGAAACAATTATACACTATATGCTAATATTATTTATACCTTCATAAGAATTAAAACATCGTATTTTATAATTTCACTGAAGAATTGTTAGTTAGTTTAAATCTTTAAGTGTTACATTTTTGAATATTTTTGACAGGAGCAGTGATATTTCAAAGTACTGCAATTGCAGTATTTGTATTGCTTTTTGAAAATGTAAAATGTATACTGCTAACAATATACATACTGCTTTTTTTACGAAATCAAATAATTCATTATTATTATTCTGAATCTTCAGCTCACATAAGCAACATTCTCTGCGAACATACCCCTCAAAACAAATTCAAATTCGAGATAATTGCCGCCGAGAGAGGTAATTTAATACACTTTTAAGTGAAAAGCCGGAGTGTTTTTCCACACAAACTACGTTTTTATCAGCGCCTATACATAATAATTTTGAAAATTACAAAAAAGTATTTTCATCTCAAACTTGCTAATTTTGTTTGACAGTTCGTGTTATTTTGAATCAGTGTGTAAATAACTTATTTTTTTTTTTTGTATAGTTTTCTCTTTCTGTCTGTGTTTATACATACATTGAACTTACATTTTCAATGGATTCCAATTTTAATGGTCGCGTTCAGATATCTTTTCAAAACGATCTGCTTAGCTTAGCTTAGTTGTTGTAGTGTGTAGTCTATTGTTAAAAAGCTAAAATTACCTCCTTCTGAACTGTAAATTAGTATGGGAAATACACGTTAAGATTTTCTTCCGCAATTTTAAATTGGCATATGTTAAGAAAATGCTTAAAAGCATTTACTCTTATAATTTTTTTTCGATGTGGTAAGCTGATGTGCCCAACACGTTTTCTTGAACAACAGTATACCTGATTAGACGTCAGTCATTTGACAGCTTAAGAGAGATAATTTTAATTTTTAAAATAATTAAGAATGAATATATGAACAAATATTTGTTCACTACCGTACTGTAGTGTACTGCTTTTTTACCTAAAGTACTGCTTTCTCAATGAATCAAACGACAACACTGATAAGTAGCGTCAAGTTCACACGTCAACAAATAAAACATGCTGTACTGAGTTGACATCAATTCCCAAGAATTACATCAAAGCTCTTTGCATTCACTTAAAGTCATTTTTTTGAAGAAAATTTTGTTTTCGTCTACTTGATTAATTGGACTTAAGGGCATTTGATTTTGAAAGGAAGGAGAGAAACCTCTCAAACTTCAAGGTTATCAATGAACGTTTACCGAAGTGCCTCATCTTAATAAATGGCGATTTAGATCAGCCAGTTTTGCTCCCCCGGCCCCGATTCCGGCAATACCATTTTCTTGTGTGACATAATATTTGAAATACTCCTTTTATGTCAATCGTTTAAGGATCATACAAGACCTGAAGGGATAAGCAACGTTTGGGAAGGTATTGTCAACAAAAAATCGCAGTTAAAAAGAACATCTGTAGTTCTGAAGCTGAAAATTTAGATCTTGAAAATATTGTCAAATGCAGCCTGACGCGCATTAGCATAAAGTCAACAGTCTTACGTCTTTTTTAATTCTATGAAAGTGATAATTTTGGAAAGAAATGGTAAGTGTTTTGAACTATCATGCAGACGATCGTAGGCTTAGTAACCAGTCGCTATAAAAATCTTTTTCAGAAGTATTCTCTTTCTTGTGAGGAAGTTACTAATCTTCCAGGAGAATTTGTTGTCCTGAAAAATGCTGCAGAATTAGCAGAAAATTGTAAATACCCTCCATTTCTGCTAAGGGGCCAGTTATAGCTCATCAGAAAAGTCCATCAGAAAAATTAGAACAATCGAAATCTGAAACATTTTTCTGATGGCCGGTTATAGCTACCAATAATTTTACGTCAGAAAACAAACAATTTTTTCTTGTCATATCATCAGAAAAAATTTTTCTGATGCATTCGGAACAGAAAAAAATCGGAACACAAAAGAAAAACGAAATGGAATATATTTTGAGTTTTGGCAATCAGCTGTTCAGAAAAATTAAATTCCATCAGAAAAAATATTTAAATCCATTTTCTGAGTAAATTTAGCAACAAAATGTTGTAATTCTTTTTGTAAAAATTAGTCCAAGAAAGTATTCGTCTAATTGCATTTAAATTTTACTCAAAATCGAGTCGTAACATGGTCAAATTTGGAAGACAAAATTTTTTCTGATGAGCTATAACTGGCCCCTAACACAGGATTTGTTAACAGTTGTAACTCATCAGGCTAAGGCTATCTAATATATATTATATATCTAATATAATACTATTACGAATATTATAATAATTCTCTCTAATTTGTAAAAATTTTAAAAATGTTGTGATCTACCGTCATTCAAAATTACATTGAATTTAAAAATCACTCTGAGCCCAATGTAGCGTCACACCAGTAACAATAAGTTGGCATTTCCAAACTTAATCTGGCACTTTTTCACGTAATGATAAGTTTTTTTTTTTTTTTGTTTCGAGATATACAATTTGTTGGTGCCTGGAAATAACTCTATACGGAAATCTACGTATGGGAATTATCATTTCCACATAAAAAAAGTAAAAAATTTCAATTCGAAATTGATATATTCTTTATTGAGATTTCACTTAAAAAAATTACTTAATGCATTCTCAAAATTGTGTGTAAAATAATGACACCTCCATCACAATAGTTTGCATTAATTAATTCTGCAAACGCGTAAAATTTATAATCACAATAATTGCAAACAGAAATGTTTGACAGTTCTTTTATAGTATTTTTTCTCATTGTAAATTCGTGTTGAAGATCACTTTTTATATGAATTAAACATTTTAGCAGCTTAAATAAAAATTAGATCTCGCACACGAAAATCTTCAGTTTACTCAAGTCACAACCGCTACAAAACTGAAATGGTTCATATACTCGTATGCCATAAACGACGCATTTCTTATATCCAGTATGCAAATTTTTTATTTCAAGGATATAACGCATTTTAAAGACTCAATTAAGGATATTATATAAGTAAATTAAGCAATCATAAGTATAAGTGTCACATCCGTAACAATGGAGACACCCATGTGCCAAAATTTCATAACATAATCAGAGGTTTTTAAAGAAGTTTTTTTACTCCGAATTCCAATCCTATAACATCGGAATCGCTCCATCTTTTCAGGTTTTTAGAATTATTCTAGACAGATCGAAAGGTAACCAATTAAATAGTGCCTAAGTCTTCTACTTCGCCGATTTGGTCAGTAGTATATACTCGTAGAGTGTGCATTATAAGAAAAACCCTATTCTAGTATCTTAATATTATTTTTAACTAATTAAATAAAAGTTGTATATATTTATTAAATACTTCCACTAAAAACTTTTTAAAATTTAGATATTTTCAAAAAAAAACTTCAATCCAAGATAATGGTTTCAATATGTGACAGGACACCCGCATTTTGTTTGTAAGTTAAAACATGCAAACAGTGGTAGATAAGCCCTTTTTTCATAAATATAACCGCTGTAAAATAACTTACACATTTGCAATGCCACCTAGCGGACGGAATATTATGGAAACAAAATGAAATGCAAATTATATAAACAAATATTTACGGGTTTGTCGGTGATAAAATAAACATTGATGAATATGGCAACATTGGCTTGGGACCTTCGGTGACTTCCTCTTCTTCTTTTTTCTCCTCCTCTTTCTTTTTACTCTTGCCACCAGTAGCGGGCGTTGTTGTTGCCCCTTCCACATAAACACCATCACCTTGAAGAGCTTCCATTTCTTTTTCGAGCTCCTGCAGTTGTTTTTCCTTATCCTCCTCGACTTGCTCCTCTTCGGCTGCTGTCAGTTCTTGGGCATTTGCCAAATTATCGACGGCGATAGCCAAGAACACGTTCAGCAGTGTATAGTTACCGAATAGCACCAAAACGATAAAGTATCTACATTTTGTGTTAAAATAAAAGATACACGACAAATAATAATAAAATAAAATGTATTCTCTTGTTCAGATAGGCGTACAAAAATCAAAACAAAAAAAAAAAAAGTCTTTTGTATTTTTTTATTCTCAAACTAAGTTTTAAACGAGTACTAAAAATGTATGGTGTGATTTAAAGGAATTATTTGTGTACCTATGGTTAAGTATAATTGTGTCCATATTATATAGTTTATGTACTAAAATGTTAACTGAGTTCAAATATGTACGAGTATTTGTGTGTGTAACATCGAAAAATTAAAATGTGTTAATAGTTGTAAAACAATTTTTCTACCATTCGAGACTAAAAAAAATTTCAAAACATATGATTGTGGGATTAATCATACATAAATCATTTTTCTTAGAATCAATGTTCTAATATGTTAAAATACACTCTCTTTTGTTCGATTAACGTTAGGCTGCCATTTTCTCCCGAAATAATATTTTCAATACAAGCGAAGACAAAGTTATGTTCATTTCGTTGATTTTGTAAAATAGGTAATAAAAAATATTGCACTTTCCTGAGAACTCGAAAAAATCCATCACCTAATTCCATTTTTTCATGAAATTATATTTTAAATTATTATTTTTTTACTTTTTTGACAGATCTTTGCTATTAACTGTCAAAATATAGCTTGCCTTTCCTTTCTTCTTATTTATCGTTGATTTTTTTGTTGTCTAGTTTTTATTTTACATAATCGTTAATTTATTTATTTAAGATTTATAATTTGAACTTGTATAAGTTTTTTTTCATGCACTATATTATTGGTCTTGTGTCTATAATAAAAGCATATTAAGCCATTGTTGATTTATTAATATTCTTAAATAAATTTTGTGTGCTCTATTTTATTGCTGGTTAGCATAATAATTATATGGAAACAAAACAAACTTTTGTAAACAAAAAAAAAATTAATTCGTAGATTCTGATTCTTTGTTTATTTACATAAATTTAGGAAAAAGTGCAGAAAGTGTTATTTCAATATTTAAAATTTTATTTTTATTCAAAAAAGGACACCCTTTAATTCATTAATTAACGTGTTTTATTGCATTCAGAAACGGTACTAAATCAATCAGTGTATGAAGCATCATAACTACGAAAGAGATTATTTAATTTCGGGGCTTATTAAGAAAGCAAATTTAAAAAATTCTTATATTTTTCTTCGTTTAAGATAACTTTTGAAAATATATCGGATGTGTTTTTAGCAAAAGTTTCAAGAACTTGAAAGCCAAAGGCAAATTGTGACCTTTGCATGTAAAAAGGTGTTTTTTTTGCGTCCCATCAGAGAGTTCTGATGTTTTACTGAGTTGCTTTTGATGTTGGCCCAATGAATAATACAAATTTTCAACCTCTAATTTGAATATTTTTGCATTGAAGGATTATTACTTCTTGATTGTAGAGACCCTTAAATTTGATAAGTAATATAGTTTGGTAAGCAAGCTTCTACAATTTGTTTAACTATTTTTACGATAATAAGTTAGCACTTCAAAAGTCTCTAAAGTAGTCTAAATTTTCTAGAATTTGAGACCAGAAAGTCTCAATAGACCAAATAGTTTCCGAAATAAGGTTTTTCAAATTTTTTTGTTTTATTTTTCGAACTCCGAAATATTAATCAATATTCTGTTGTTTCCTTTGAATTTGATAATTTAAATTAGAAAATGTAAATAAGCCAGATTAAAGGAGACAAAAAGGGGTACATCGAGGAACATTGCAAGGCAGTTCAGTAAGTTTTGTAGTCCTTTTTCGGTAGAAGATCTACATTATAATAGGCACCTGCCTAAAAGGAGCCTCATGTCATCTTCGAGTAAATATATCTACTGCAGGTTAACTGAGCTATTTCTATCTTTCACTTACTGTTCATCTCCCTATCAGACCCCGTTCACATCTGACTGCCTGGCCCATTACTTGTGATTTTGAATTTCAAGTCTACATAATGTCAAATTTAAGTCCCAGTGCCATTTGGAGTTCTGTTGCCTTAGAAGTGTTTCAGAGAAAAGGCAATAGTTTTACTGAAAGGAGGGTTTAAGAACCCGTATAGCGTCAAGCATATCTCTTAAAAATCAAGAAATTATGTTGTTGATAGGTGTGATTGAGATATCTGTACACAGAAGTTTGCATGAAAGATATTATAAGCCGAAGTTGTTCCAAGTAAGTACCTGCTCGTTACGGAATCGCAGGTTTGAACCCACCAAGCCTGAAGGGCTGAAGGGTCTGAAGGATCACAAAACTGCTATTTTAAGTTCTCTTAGTGGCTTAGTTTAGGAGATAATTAAGTTTAAAGTATTTGAAAAACTCAATTTTGTTATTACATCATTCGAAAACTGACTACTATGGTCACGAAAATGCTATTTTTAGCTTGGGAGGTCATTGGGCTTAAGGTCGAAATTCAGAGAAGATTGTTTTGTTCTGAAGACAAAATAATCAATCAATCGTGGAAGCAGTATTTCTAAAAGAAATACGAGGCTGTTTCGAACCATATTTATAGAGAAGTGTGTTGCTGTTACGAGTATTTCTCATACGATTATATCAGAAGAAAGTCCTCGCCCGTTTATCTCTTCAATACTGCGTTTATATCGCAAGCTCGTCTATAAAAATTCGGTTGAATTATTTATAATCAACGCTTAGGTTATAAGTTGTTTACCAGACAACATCGCTTTTGGAAACATTGTTCATCACATAATCAGACAAACTCCTCTTAGACTATTGTTTTTCAATTTACTTTTGACATTGGACAGTTTTTGAACTATCCGCGCAATGAAATGTATTTCCCTAGGAACATATACATATCTGTTTGACGAAATGCACTGTTGCTGAATTTCTTATACAAACTAGTTCCATTCAGAAGATCTACACTTCTTGAAAATCAAAAGCTTCTGCGAGGTTTGGTTTTCGGAATTTTTGCATTCAAAGTGATTTCACTGAATATCGATCCAACTCTTGAAAGGTCTTCGGATAGAGATCTTTTGCGACCCAAACTCGTAAAAGATTACTTAATAGAGAATTAACATTTTCTCTTAAATATTGGAAAATTTTGGTAAATCTCCACAAAAATATTTTCTGAGGTTTTTGAAAAAAATCAAAAAAAAAAAAACAAAACAAATCGTGGACTACCCTCATTGTTAATTATTTGGATATAGTTAAAGTTTTGAACATTGACAATATTCATCCACTATATTACGAAATCGGGCTCTTCCTTCATATAATTTATGTTGGTTATATAACAGAAAATGGGTCTATTGGATTCAAATTAGTCTGGATCAATTAAATATTGCTCCAATTACATACCTAGTTCGTAATACTGAAAATTTGGAAAGAGTAATTTTTATATCTATTCAGATATAAGAGACTGCCATTGGCTCATATTTATGAAAGAAAGTCCAAATTAATGAAGCCGGTTTAGTGGCGGTTTATCTTTAAATCCTGGATTAAGTTTAAAATTTCTTTCTCGTAATTGAAGTTTTCTAAATGCGATTAAACTAATCCACCGAAGAATGGGGTTAGCGAAGGAATAAGACATTTTAATTGTCAAACTTGTTGTTTTTCGTCATAAAGCTTTGCAAAACTTTGCATTTGCAAATTAATTTTGAATAGAAAAAAAATAATGCCTCACAGTTTCAAAACTTTTTTGAACCGTCTGGATCTCCTAGAATCTAGGACCTAGATGATCCGAATTTTTTGACAAGAAAAAAAAACAAATAATTAAAGTTTTTTTTTAATGTAAAAGTCTGTCCGGAACTTAACTCGTAGGTGTTCTATGGCTTAGTATAATCGTAGTATAATCGTTATATAGGGGTACAACAATAGTCTTTCATTAATTGGACTGTTAAAACTTAAGAAAGGTAGAGAATTTCGCGTTTTTTGGTGATTTTACAAAAATGTTTTGGGCGTTATAGTTCAAAAACTTGTTTTATTTTATTATAAGATCAACTCAGGAAAATATCAAAAACATCAGATCTGAGATGATTTCAATTTTTTAGCTTCTTCGTAAATACAATAAAACTTGATTTTTGTGTATTGATACTAAAGGGAGTCCTTAAAATTTATATTTCCCTATAAACGGAAAGTTTTTTGAACAGCATGGCAATGTCGGGAAAAAAATAACAACCTCTTCTAAAAAAACAAATACAAACTAGTTATTCATCTAGAAATCTCGAATTTACCTAAATATTTAATATTAAAAAAAAACATGCAATATTTTTGTTATTTTTTCTTGATTCGCTAGTTCTTAAATTGTCTTCTAGTAGATAGTAAAACTGAAAAGCATTGCAGTGTCTGATTGCAGTTTTTTGATGAACAGAGTATATATGGTTTTTTTAAGCGGGTTTTGACTACCCTTTAAATAATTATTAAATATAGGACAAACCTTAGGAAAATGGCGAAAAATAGAAATTAAGATACCGATACACATTGGTTTTAGAGCTCTGAATGAAATGGGAGATAGAAATAGAGCAATGTGAAGCATTCTTAATTTGTGTAGAATTTCTATACTTGACAGATTGTGCGAACCTGAAATCAAGCAAGGATAAAATGATATCCATTCCAAAAAGTACCACCATCAAGGTGGAATGTATTTTTTTATACATTTCACAATTTTTTCATTCAAATTTTAGAATTTTAACCGATGTCTCCTTGATCTGAAGACATCATTTGTGCAATTTTACAAAAATCATCTAAGAGTTCTGTTAATGGGCATAAAAGTCAGCCGAATAAATAAGTTGGTCAGCAATTGACTTTTAAAAATTTTAAATTATGTTTCCACGATCGCTAATGTTTTAACATTCATACAATAATGAATAAGAATTACTGCAACTATTCAAATTTTTTTTTGACCATGCAGTGATCTTTAAAATGAAATAATTTATTTTCGAGAATCCCTGGATTCAACGAAAATTGATGAGCAGAAGTTTTGGATACCAAAAAGAACCCTGAAGCACACCAGCATTTATTTTATAGTCTCGATTTGTCGATATTACATGCTCGAAATTTCGATATTATATTGTAACGACTTTTACTTTTGAATAATAACAATTCTTGAAATTCATATGTAGCGCCATCTTCTGGAGAATTAATGTATTACTTCTGTCATGGTTTGCGTCCTTGGTGATCTTTCGAACACACCAAAATGCCATCTTTCAAAAACATGCAGAAATCATAAATGTCAACTATTGGTGAAAACAGAATGCTCTGAAGTAAATATCAGAACGGGTTGGGGACAGTAATTAACCGATTTTTAAAATGTCGATTTAAAAAAATCGATCTTCAAAATGTCGATTTTCAAAAAGTGGATTGATAAAAATGTCGACTGATCAAAATGTCGACTATCAAAAATTCGATTTTAAAAATGTCGACTCAAAAAATGTCGACGCGTAAACAGTGAGCTATGTAACTGCAACCCCCCTGCTTGGGCACACTATAGGATTTGGGGTGGGTGCGAGGTTGGGTGTATGCAAAGTTTATATAATTGAATTAATAATAAAATTTAGTTAACATATTAAAAGAGAGCATTCTTGTTTTATTTAACTCAATTTTGGATAAAAGTCGACATTTTCACCGACCAATTTTCAGTCGACATTTTAATAGTCGAGATTTTAAACTGTTGACTTTTGTTTTTGTCGATCAAACTTCAGTCGACATTTTAACAGTCGATGAAATTTATATTTGTCCAGTCGACATTTTTTTGTCGACATGTCGTACCCTTCCCTATCAGAACATTTGAGCGAAATCCAGAGCTTTCTAAATAAGTATAAAAAGGACCAGATAATGGAATTGTTTTCATTGCAATTCAGTTGCGAATAAAAGATTGTTTTGTGGTATCAATGGCAATGGTAAAGTGTTTTAATTTTGGAAAATAAATAAGTCGAAAAACAGAACAAGTTTAACAACGATAGTTTCGTAATTTAACTTACAATAACTTGTTTAAAAACTCGTTCAAATAGTTTTGAAATATCACGTGAAATAAATTGTACACTGTTCGGTGAGATGTTAGGCGGACTAAGATAATATTGATCAGATTTGAACTGGGGATACAAGGACCCTTAAAATTTGTTCAAAGTAGTGGCTATCGGGAAATGGCCAGTGAAAGTTTTGTAGAATTCAATGAAGAAAAGAAACTCTGCAATATAGCCGTTTATTTTGTTTATATCGTTCCTACCTCCAGACAACGGTGTACTTGCCTGCGCGTAGAATTAATCTAGGTATTCTGCTTTTTAAATAAAAGAAGTCCATCCTAGGAATGACGGACGATATCTGGTCTTGTGTGTGTTTCCTTATTAATAGCCACAATTAGCCATTGAGAATTTCACTATACTGTTCCGAATAATCTTGACTCGTGTACAAGACCTAGGGCCAAATTACTGCTTCAGTGACCGAGTGAGTGAATCCCATCAGTGATCGAATGAAAATGTCAAATTAGTGTAATCGATGGCTCGATGACGTAAGCGGTAATGCCAAACTCACGTAATTCAGTCACGTATTACTCAAAAACTGATGCGGTAATTTGGCCCACCAAAATGTTGGTGTTTGTTGTTCAATAGTCACTTTAGTTCTTCGACGTATTTCTCAGTTTGAAAATGTATTCATTAATTTATATAGACAGTTTTAAGGTGAAGAATATTCACTTTTTTAGAGACCTGCTGGTGATCTACTATAAAAGTAAACTGTAATACAGTTGAAAAATCTCAGTCGGTGGCTATGCCAGTGTTAGCAGAAAACTTTTCGAAAACAACGGAATAAAGACTATCAGGGCCAGCAGATTCATATAACAGGTTTTTTTTAGAGGTGGATAACTTTACTCTAAATGAGAATACGCATCCTGTAAGACATCGTACAGTGCGCATGGAACATGCGATTACTGTTGTGTCAATGTGTCAATACTTCGTAGTGCTCAACAATAAAAGAGCCTGGTTTACTTCGAAGAAGAAATTGAACATTTATGTACTCGTATGCCATGTATTCACCAGACGTGGCGGCAGCATGCTGAAACATATTCAAACGTTAATGACAAAAAATTGTCTTTGAAGTAAATTCAATTTCATGGATATCAAATATTTGTCTGTGTTTTATTTCAAATTAAAGTTCTCCGTCTCTAAAAAGACACACTTTATATATTACGATCTATATGGGACTATACGAGTAAGAAAGAAAATTCGTCCAATCGAATTGTTTACTTCAGCTACGGTAGCTGAATTCAATAAGCAGACATCAGAGGAGTTGTTAAGATAAGTGTTGGAACCGCAAACGAATAACCTAGTCTAGTCATAATGGAGCAAAGACCAAGGAACGTCAAATGAAAACGGCCTAGTAATTTACAAAATGTGTGTATACTAATTATTTGGTTACAATTTAAAGGAAACATCAGTTTACATTACCACCATTTGCATTGAGAAACCACCTGACACGCCCGCTCCTGGCATGGCACCAACCTGATTTATTCTAAAAATTGTTCACTGAACCGACAAAGGCTGACTTCAATGACTCAATATTTCGATAACTCCCTTAACGAACAAGGGCTCTTTTCAATGAATACTAATCCATTTGCTTGAAGCCATTTAAGCCAATCTTCAGTGGATTTTGATTTAACGAGTATTTGTTGGCGAAAATTGCTTATTGGCGCTGTCTAACAACGTCTTCTACAAAAGTGTTTCACAAATATTCGAAGAAGTTTTGACTAGTTTCTGAAAAATCCTATTACATTTGAGGGAGAGTCTTTTAAAAACCCCCGATTGATATTTGAAAGCCTTCTTTGATGTACGAGTATGAGCACAAAATTTATCATTCTGTTACTGTTATTCTGTACTGACTTACTCAAACAATCTTACCAATATTCTTGGATGATGTCGATGTGGGACGTGGATTATTGGAGCATACTCCTTTTTCCAATATAAGATTTTCTACTTTTTCAGTGGTTTATAATTAATCCTATCTTATACATACATCTATCGGCACAGTGGCTTTATAGCTTGATCTTTGGTGGTACGGTATCATCGAATAACTTCATCGTACTGTACACAAAATAACGTGTAATTTCAAGGTGCCTCAAGGACTGATAGAAATAGTTTTTTTTCATCATTGACTTCCAAGGTCTGACACATAAAGGTGTCGATGTCACCAATATAATGGTCTCACATCAAAAGTCTGCAGCAAATACTATATTTAAAAGTGGTTATTGTTGGGCTTATGTATAAGTATTTATGACGAGACAAGGTAGAATGTCTACTGTGTTTCCATAAAAATTACCAAAAATGTTTTACTACCTTTTGGGACAATGTGATATTTTTTTCCTCAATTTTCGGGAATCCAAAAATTTGTTTTTTTTTTAACTTACTTTAGTTTTCACCCCGGGGATGGCTGCGAAAAGTTAGCAGGTTTTGGAAAATATATATTTAATTGAATTTATATCACTCAAAATATATGAAGATTATAATGTTCTGAAGGAAGAATCAAATACTTCATAAATGTTGATGGAACTTTAAATTTCAAATCCTGCAATGCTTTTCAGATTTTTAAACCTCTTAAGTTTTAATAATTCTATACAAATTATAAAATAACAGTCTAAAAATGTCTTTTTCTATCAAATAAATATTCAAAACAATTTAGACTTGATCAATATTCATTAAAACAAAAAATTGTAAAACTTAAATTTAATAAAACCTACAAAAATTGCATGCAACCTCGAGTGTAAGTTGCTCTATTAAAAATATAGTAGTAAATTTATTATTATCTAATAATAATTTTTAACATAATTTCATGCTCGAACAAAAGAAAACCAAAAACTTTAATCACCTGTCACCTTTGAGATTGAACTCAGATTTTACTAAGAGAATTAAAATTGTTGGAAAGAAGTAACCAAATTTGAAAATATGTACATTCTAAAAATCTACGAAAAATTCTCAAAAACTAACTACTTGGTGGTTTTAAAGAAGAAGAAAAGTTAAAATAAAATGTGTTTTCTGATTCTTCATATCCAAAATGGAATATATTTATAGTAGATATATAATATCGAATTTTGGATTTCCAACAATTTTTGTATTTTAATTCTCTTAAATCAAATCTGTATGGTTTCGAAAAATATGTTTTATTTTTTGAAGACGATGATTGCGCACATTAATGGTTCAACGTTCAACGTTTTGATCTTGACTTCTCTATTTATACAATATAAAATTATCATAGTTTTACTAGCCACGTTTTAACACAATCTATGCTCTTTATGATATATTGGCTACAGGATGGACTACTTTATGATAAAATGTTGACTCGACACAAGATACAATATTTATTACGAGTACAAAATACAGTAATTTATCTAAAATTATTATTGAAGGACCTATGTAATTTATTGATACACAAAAAAAAAAAATAAAGTTCGACATCTCTATTAATGATTGTCGAATTAATATTTAAACAGTCATAGTACTCGTTTTTATTTAAATAAAGGACACACTCCACGTCACTTGATTCAGTCGTATCTGTTTGTAATTCTTTTCGTGTTTTATACCCGTTTACCCATTGGAACTTTTACCGGAAATTATTTGAAAATTGAAAGTTGGAATAGTTGAATTGTTTCTATTTTCCCAAAAAATAAGAACTAAAAAATAATCTTCTTTTCTAACCTAAGGTTTCGATATAAAATTTATGTGTTAGGCTTGATAAAATTATAATTGACCATATCGAACCTCCCTAGTAACTAGCGCCATTTCGAATATTTTTGGAATTAATTTATATCATTTGTCAGTTTTGGGGACTTGAAACTCTGTTTTTTTAGAAGTTTTTTTTTAAATTAGCAACACTGTTTCTAGTGGCAGCCAATTTGACAGCTGACAGAAGATTTGTGTTCATAAGTAAAAGAGAATAACAACCTTTGTCATTGCCAGAAGTTTTGTTTGAAACCATTTTTAAACAATTAACGGAAGGTAATCATTTCAATAAAGTCAATACCATAACCATTTAGTTAATATATTGTCAAAATTGTTTTTGGCTTCATCCTTTATCATTTAAAACATTAAAAATTGTTTGGTTCTTAAATTGCATAAATCATGAAAGACTTTTTTTTCAAATTAAATTAGAGTGGTTTAATGTACATATAATGACATAGAATGTAAGCAACAATGCTGAAATTTACTGATATTTTTTTTAATTTGTATTTTATTTCAGGAATAATTTCAGATATTTATTTCTCCATTGAGAGTAGGTACATACATTTTTATTTGCAATAGTTTCACCAAGCAAACATCTTTAATTGTATTTTTTTATAAAGATCTAAGATCAGTTCTTCGATCCTGCAGTTCAGATTTCAGTCAAACTGACAGACATCAAATTATTTCGGCATTGATTGCCACAGAGATGGTAAGAGAAAATAAGTAATGAAGTCGATTTTATGAAATAATTTGCTTGTCGTATTCATTGGTTTAAACAACGGACAATTTTTTGAAATGAATTATATTTTGAAATCGTTTTGATGGGAATTTTAATGAAAATAGTTTTTTTTTTTTTATTTTTAAAATTAATTATTTAATGTCAAAAATAAAATTAATATTTAATTTCAAATGCTTAGCTAAAATTACTCCATAACTATAATTTTTAAGAGATTAGAAGAAAGTTTTGGAAAATTAAATTTCGATTTGGAAAATTTAATTGAAAAAAAAAACTACTTAAGATTACATCAAATTCTTTTGTGCATACCTACCAAAGATGTTTCGAAGACAAAAAGCAGTAAGTTTATTAGAATGATATTGGGTCAAGATATCGACAAATGAAATACTTGTGTTCTGCACAAAAACATTCTGCTCTTGTTTAAATAACAGACGAAATGAGAAAAACAATATAAGTTGATAAAAAACTTTTTCAAAAATGATGTACAGGTTCTGTGAGAGATTAATAAAACTTCAAAACTGGGTGCTCAGATTTGTTTCAGTTGGAAAGTGGATCCATTACTCCCCAAATCTTAAGGGAGAACTGATTTATACCTTGCGATAAGACTTTTTCATCTCATCCATTAAAAAGAAAAAGAATGCAAATAATGTGCTTTTTATTACATCAAACGTGCACATTAAGAAATTTTTGAAACAAAATTTCGTTATTCTTTAAATTTGATTTTTTATCTTTCTTCTAAAGTCTTAATTTCTTCGAAACGCGAGGCCATTTGCCCCGAATTGTCTCCTGAAGTTCTGAAAATTTTGATTTTAAACTTTTGTATTAACTATCTTGGTTGAACATAGAAATTATTGTTGAAAACCTTGTATCAATATCAGCAAAAATATAACTTCTCATATTTATTCAAATTTATGTTCTGTTATTTAAATTTTTGTCTAAAATTATTAGTCTCACTACATTCGTAGAGTACAAAATTTATTACACTTTTAAATTTTATGAAAACTGTTTGAGTTGTTTTCGAGAAAATTCAAAGAATTCTGTTTTAAATTTTAAGCAAATTCATTTAGTATTTTATTATTATGAAACCAATACTTGAGCTGGACAGTAAAATATGACCGCTTGACTTTTAGCCATTATCGTTCGTGTAGAACGTACAAGGTGCGGCACTGAAACCGAAAGGATTTTAAATCGTAACAGCGCCACCTGTAGGCGATCTTGATCGCGTTCGAAAGAAGGAAAAAGAGCAATTTTTTTGATGTATTTATTTAAGTTGAAAGCTTTTAAGTTTTAAAGATAACATCATTTAAATGGCGACCCCCATTTTCGATACAATTACGAAGGCGCAAAATAAAATTATCGACGGAATGACGTCGAATTTCGGTCTTTAGGGCTTCTAGGTCTCAAGGTTTATTTTCGTATACTTTTGATTTTAAGTAGCCCCACAGAAAAAAATCGCAAACGGAGAGATCGGTTGAGCGCGACGCCGCGACGGCAACACGATTTCGGCGTTACGTGAAATTAAACGGTTACCAAAACTTTTTTTAAACAAATCATTGTTTCATTTGGCGAGTGGCACGTCGGCGTTGCCCCGTCTGTCTTGCTGAAACCGTATTCGTGATAATTTTCGTCGTCTCACTAGTTCGGGCCGAACAAATTTATTCAACAGCTGCCTATACCGCTTTCCATTGACTGTCACTTCAAAGAAGAAAGGTCCGATCACACCCCACACTGCTACGCCTATCCATACGGTAACCTTCGGAGAAGGAAAAATGCGCTTCATCTGTGATTAAAATTGAATTTAACGGAATCTCATGTGATTCGATTTTCGGTAACATCACTTCACTGAACGCGATTCTTGCGGCATAATCAGTGGATTGGAGCTGTTGAGTATACAAAATTTTGTATGGATGGAAGTTTAAGTCAGAATGAAGTATTCGGCGTATGGTACGATCGGATAAATTTAAATTTTTGACATGCATGTGCGCGGACACGCGCGATGTTTGGCGAGATCCTTATCACTGTTAGCAGACCCGGGGTTGTTTTTTACAAACCGACCCAGTTTCGCGAAAATTTTTCACCCACGTCCGTAATTTTTTTTTTCAGAGAATACAGGTTTTTTATGCCCTAAATCAAAACGTTTTCGAAATTCGCGCATAGTCAATACGTATACGAGTAATTGTTTCTAAAAAGCCGTTCTACGGGGAACGCGCGGTGCTCAACCGTCCAGTGTTGTTTGTTCGTTATTATTTTTAAAAATTTGCTCTTTCTTCTTTTTTCGAACGCGACCAAGCTCTTTTCCTTACGTTGCCTACAGGTGTCGCTGTATGATTTAAAATCCTTTCGGTTTCCGTGTCGCACTAGAACCTGTGTACTAAATTCGTCGGATGATATGAAATAGATCCGCCATAGAAATTTTTAATTTTTGGAAATAACATTTTCAAATTCTAATGATACCTATTTAAGCCATTATAAATTTGGTGACGCAAAGAGCTTTATGGCTTACAATTCCCAAATATTCCTGCGTACATTTTGTCAATAAGGAGGAATGGAGATAATTTAAAATTTTCGGTAATAAGCGGCTAAGATGAGAAGAATTTTTTCGACACGAAATAGTTTTGGAAAATGTATGTATTTCTCAGAAGAGGCATTACTTCTGGAAAAAAGTTCTAGATGTTAGGTGGTAAGCTGTGAAAAGAACTATATACCGCCGTCGCGACGTCGTGATAGTTTAATACACTAGCCATTACACCAACATTATCTCTAAAGTGTCTTCTAGATTTTTTTAGACGGATTTCTAACACTAGTTGCATTGTAAGTAAATTTTGTCTGGGTATCGGAAAAATACATAAAAAACGCTTAATAGACAGAGAGACAGAATTGAGAAATTAAATTTTTTAATCTTCCCTATTATCGCAATACTCGAATTTAAAAAAAATAACATAACTTTTTTATCAAAATCGGTAGGACCGTTTTTAAGATAAATGATATTTTTATATTGGCTGGGCTGTAGCAAGTTCTTTTAGTTTTGATGAAAACAAGTCCACTTTGTGAACACAATTGCTCTCAAGGCCCTAAATATTTACTTAAAGTCCTATAATTTTTCATACTGATTCTCAATAGAATTTAAAAGATGCACTTTTAGACTTGCGACTTCTTCCAACTATAACTCACATGAAACTACAATACATTCTCTTGAATAGTTACATCTAAGAAGGTTGCATGTACAGGTACTTGAAGATCTTATAGCATCTTAAAGCAGATCGCACTCAACGTCAACCCGGAATCAATTTGGAACCTAACTTTCAAATTCTCTTGACAGTTTTTGTCACGGACGCTATTGTTACAAAAATTTGTAATTTTTGCTAAATTGCTGAAAATTCTCCTAAATTTTATGAGATATTACAACTTAATGTCGACAATTATCCATATCAATTCAATCCACAGGTTCATATGAGTTATGATGGTGTCAAAATGGCGCATTTCAGTGCTAATTGGGCCACAGGGCTAGACTGCCGGAGGACTCCATTTCTACCTACCTACAACTTAATACAAATATTTTTATAAGAAATGTGTTGGTAAAAAAATCCAAACGCGTAGATACGTTTAACAAAAAATCAAGTGACGCAGACTGTTTAAAATGAATCTAAAGCCATTTTTGGTATTATACGTTTTATGTAGTAGAAGTAGTTGTTATACAGGTGGAACTGATAATTATTTTTTTTATTAATAAACAAAAGACAAACACAATTTTTGAAAGAAAAACCAAAAAAAACACAAAAAAAAAAAAATCAAAACAAAAAACTTACAGCGAATAAATCATTCCTTTTTTGGCTCCACCCTGTGATATAATACCCTGATACATGACCTCGTTCCAATCCTCACCGGTCAGTATTTGAAATACAGTTAATAGTGCAATCGGAAATGTGTTGAAATTTGTTTCGGGCGTACCATTCGGCAGATTGAATTGTCCACCGAACAATTGCATGCCAAGCAATGCAAATATCAGAATGAACAAGAAGAGCAGGAACAACAATGAAATGATGGATCTCATCGAGTTCAACAGCGAAATCACAAGATTCCGCAGCGACGACCAATATTTGGTCACTTTGAATATACGTAGTAAACGGAGGGCGCGTAGAACGGACAAACCGAATGAGCCGCCTTTCACCTCGGACCACACCACTTCGAATATCGAACCACTAATGACGACACAATCGAAACGATTGAATGATGATTCAAAATATATCCGTGGACCCAGAGCGTACATCTTGACCCACATCTCGGTCATGAACAGACCGAGAAACACAAATTCTGCATAATCTGTAAATAGAGTTGAGAGAGAGAGAGAGAGAAAAAAAAGACAAAAACAAAAATTATATTTGACACATTATCACCCCCCATTTGAGAGTCCATCGGAATCGGAAGCTTTAGACCCCTTCTCCAAATAGAAATTCGCAGAAGCATATTCCGATTACGATGAACCCTGTTATTAGGGTGAATAGAGGCTACATCGTGACAGACGATGGACGAGCCACCCAAAGCTGTTTTCCTCTGATGATGGAACTGCACCAGGATCCCAACCGTTCAAGGGTTGTTGTCAATACTTACACAGAAACTTTGTTAGCCAATCTGGCTGGCCGTAATGCTCTACAGCCACGCAAACAGTATTCAGAAACACCAGAACTATGACGAACCAATAGAACCATTGCGTCTTGACGGTGTGCCGGATCCAGAATCGAAATCGCTTTTCCGCATGCCAGAAACCCTTGCATGTGCCTTGTGTTTTCGTTCGCGATTTAAGATATCCTGAAAGTGGTACTGTTTTAGTTTATTTTGTATTTTTTTGTAAATTAAATAAATTTAATTTTTCAGTTTAAATGAAGAAAAAAAATATATAATATTATAACACACAATTTTACTGGCGATACATTTTATGTGATTTACCATTTTAATTTGAACATTTATCTAATTGTTTAAATATAATTTGTATGCAGTTTAATTTCATATTTATGTTTAATAAAAATATGTAATTTAAAACATTTGAATAGGTATACTTTTATTGAGGCTACTATGGGATGTGAATGAACATGAACACTGCTATAATTATTATCCATCGAAAGAGAATGAAGCTATCTACTGGTTAAATAACTCGCTGCCTTGAACAAAGCTGGAAATGGGAAATGAATTGGATGTGAATTGAAGTTCTTTCCTTGAAATCATATTTGGAGGTCTTAAAATACACCCAAATCTTAATTTATACAGATTCGGAGGCAATATGGGATCGATTGCAATATAAATTTGTCGGATGAGAGCAAAACAGAATTGAATTACATAGATGCATTTCGGAAAAATGTGAAGATACCGAGCTTAAGCAGCTAAAGATTAGCAGCTTCGAGGAAATACCTAGAAAAATGTGAAGTATATAATATAGGTATATGTATGTACATATGTATTTGAGTCAGTATTTCAAAATATTAATATTCTGCCGTTATGTGTTTTTTTTTATTAATATTTTATACAGAAGGGCTTCGTCAAAACTTTTTTAACGTAGACTTCCTAGACAAATAGAAATACAAATTTTCAGTTATTCTGAAATTTCAACTTAAACACCAAACCAATCATTACCATGACATGCCCAAATTTGTAGATAACTTCGCTTCGGCGATTAATGCCTTGCCATTTTATGTTTATAGTTTTAGACAGTTTAATGAACTTAAGTATGGTCCTTAAAAAAATTGTCATTTCAGTGGCAAAAAAGAAATCTTTAAGAAATTATTAGCAGGTTAGAATAAGTCGCCGAAAACACATCGCCCGTTGGTTGGTTGTTTTTAGAAAATTTTGCCATAAGCACATATTAAAATCTGGAGTAAACTCTCTTTCATGCAGTAGAAGCACTTCAAGTTTTTGATCCCTAAAGGAATCATTACCGCGGATAGTGTCTTTATGGTTAAATAGTATTTTTAAATCTAATATGTTTTTCTATGTCCTTTTTATGAATTTAGTAATAAAATGACTTTCAAACAAAATATTCATTACAGTTCGGTTTCGTTTTGAAAAAAAAAGAAGTCATTTTGGGAGTCATTTCAATGTCGTCATTTCCATAATTTTCTATGACATATCTTCAGGGTTTGGATTAAAAAGGAAAATAAAATCGTTAAATCAATAAAAGATATAAATATCTTAATACTCGGTAGAAAAGTTGGGAATTTTATGATGATGATAGGTAAGGCAAGTAAAGTGGGTCTCAACCGATTTTTTTTAAACTTGCAAGATAGTATTTTAAAAAATTCTTCTCTGACTCGTCTATTTCCTTGTTTATTTAATACCAAAAATACCATAAATATTTTTTTAAATCCTAGCAAATATTTTTTTTCCTCAAAAATTGTTTCACAGAAAAAAACACAATTTAAAAATTTTAGTAAAAGCTAGCTAATGGTTGAAAAAAAATGATAAGAAATTGTTACTAATGGTACCTCTCATAGCACCATTTTTTTTTCCATTTTATCATAAGCGATACAACTGATTTTATGCTTAAGCTCCTAAGAAGTTTAAACGGAATATTCTCTTTAAATTTTCAAAAAAAAATTTGTATATTTATAAAATAATTTTTTATTTATATTATTCGAAAACTATATGCTCGATATTTTTTAAACTTAGCAATTAGCAACTGGAATTTTGACAAAAATTTGTGCTTTCGGCTAAATTCTTTACCATCTATAATTTAATAAAAAAATTGACAATTAGGACATTACTGAATGTAACTAACAGTGCCTACCGTATACATATTTTTTTTTTAATTCGAGAGTTCTCGTTCTCGGCATAACGGATTTTAATTTTTTGTTTTGAAAATTTAATATCTCAAATCGGGTCAATATTTTTTTTTTAAATCAAGTTTTTATTTCTTTAATATAAAAAATTGATATTGGCGAATCAAAAATTTTTATTAATTTTTTTTTTATTTTATACATAAAAACCTATTTAAAAAACAAGGATAAAAGACTAAAACAACTCCTTTCGTAGTTGGAGCTAAAAACTGCAGAATACCGTGTGATTCAAGCAAATATTGGTTTAAGCAAAAACAAAAATTATAAGTCGTTGTAGTGGTTTCTTAAAAAAATATGCTTCTATATACAAAATTCTTAAAACATTTAAAACAAAATAATTTTTTTTTCAAAAACTCAAGAAAATTTTTTTTTAAGTCTTGAAATGCAATGTTTTTTAAACTTTTTAGAAATCAAATTTTTTTAATTAAATTATAGAAATTAAACGAAAGCAAAAAAGTTATCAAAATCCTCGGAACCGTTTTCGAGAACAACACGATTTTCGAAAATTATTTTTTAACATTTGTTAGCTGGGTACCGTTATTTTAGGTAAAATAGGTTTTTTTTTTGAAAAAAAAATTGAATATTTTTTTTTAAAATTAAAGAAAAATAAAGATTTTTGAAAATTTGAATACAGAATAATATTTAAACTATTGGGGAGCTATAGTATAAAAATGGTCAAAATCGGCTGTAAAATCAAAAACACAAAAAAGGATTCCAGGGGAGGGGGGGGGGTCGTACCAAAAATAACCATTTTTTGTATTTTTTTTTTCAACCATTACCTAGCTTTAACTAAATACGATTTTTTGATTCTTTTTTTAAATCTCTGGGACAATTCTGGGAAAAAAATATTTTTGGTATTAAAAAAAAAAACAGACAGACAGACAGAATTGCGAGACCCACTTTTTCCATGTTCTCTATCATTTAAATGTCAACTTTGATCAAAATCTCAAGTTTTTTTTTTTTTCGAATGCATAACTTGTCTTACACGTAGTACCTATAAGTCGCAAGTAAAAATTTTTGAAAAATGATTGCAATGCTAATGAACATTTTTGGCTAATAATATTTATTTTTTAAATTCTAAATCTATAAAACATAAAAGTAAGTTCGTGCGAACCAGTCGTTCATTTTATTTTTGTATAATTATCGCGAAATCATAAATGTTTAAAAACGACTCGAAGTTAAATTAATGAGCATTCCTGGGCGAACAAGAAGACCCAAACACTTTGTGGCATTTTTACCGAAAATAGAAAGTTTATCAGTTTCATCGATAGAAGTTCCACTCATTGATAGTAGCAGGGAAGGTAGTTGTCTATTTAGCGACAAGAGACAGCACTGAGTTTTCGAAGTTCCTTAATCACTATTGACACTTTCAATGCCAGAATTAAATGATTGTCGTTGGAAAATTACACAGGTGTCAATATGAATTTTTTTACTTATAAACTTCCTAAGACTTGTTTTTATTTTACTCAAAATTATTCAAATACTTTTTAAATGTTTAAGGAATCTCGCAATATACTTTAGTATGTTTTGTGTAAAACAAAAATTAAAACCATACATTGGAATTTCTTAAGAAAATATAAATATGTACTCGTATATTCAAGATGAAAAATCAAATTTTAATCCGTTATAGTTTTTTTTCGAAAGAAATAAAGTTTTATACATACATTTTTTCTAAATATTTTGAAGAAAAAAATTTCCCAAATGAATTTTAAGTTCCTATTATTTTAAAAAACGAAAACCAAATTTTAAAAAAAATGTCATTGACCCGTTTTTGAGATATCTAATTTTTTTAAAAAATACTATTTTTTAATATGCAATGTTTATTAAATATTTTAGAAACTTTTGAATACAAAATTTAATATAAATCGCTTAATCGGAAAATAAAAAATAAAAAAGTTGTTCTGGCTACGTTAAGGTAGTGTTAATTATGTCTTATTTTAAAATAGTCTTAATTGAATGATAGATCCAATAAATTATGCAATGCCGATATAATTTTATGAAAACTTTTGGAGAATTTTTCCATAAATTAAGAAAAGGAAATTTGAGTTATTTTGATTGCCTCGACAAAAAATCGCAAGTGTGTTTCTAGCTCATGTCCTAACAGTTCCTGAAAAACTTAAAACAACAAAATGGTCTTATGCAAGTTGTGACCTATTTTTCGAAATAAAATATTTCAAGCCATAGCTAGACTTATCAAAAATTTTTTCTTCGATTTTTGTTTATAAAAATCTGTGATTAGGTATAAAAATAGAAATTATTTATTTAACTAAAAAAAAAATTAAAACGCAGGCACTGTTAGTTTTGGTCTTAAAAAAAATCATGATTTTTTTTATTTTTTTTTATCTAAATGAAAATGGACTAGACCTACCTACTAGGAAAAATTATTTATATGGGTCTTGGACGACATTTTTTTAAGTTCTAACTTTGAAAGACTCAATTTAAACCTTTACACGAAAAAATAATCGAAATTTAGCGCAGGCACAAATTATAGCCTTTTCAAAAAGACTGGAAGTTTTGAGTGCTATACCGGCTTAAGGGATATTTTGGACAAGCATTTACAGTTAACCAATATGTAAAAGTAAATACTTTGATATCCAGGGTAGGCTTTCAGTTAGGCCTCAATCTCCGGACATCTCAAAGCAACTCATTTAAATATATTATTGAAATAGACGAATTCAGTTTACTTCTGATTGCCTTATATGCTCATCCTTTATCATCACATACTTTCTGGTGAAATGTGCAACATCTGTGCAACACTAGGACATAACATTTAAGCTGCAATAAAATTAAAAAAAAAACACAAACAAATTTCACGACACATCCTTGGTATACATATAAAATAAACATTGCGCCATATCTTCAAAGGGTGTTTTTTCCTGAGTTATGTGATTAATAATTTGCGTTCTAGTATCAGCAGCAGAGCATAATTTTAAGCTTTCAAAAACTATGTATATAGTAACTAGGATATATTATGCGAAACGTTATTCACTTCAAACTTATGCATTCGTTTACAAAAGCGTTTTAAAAAATTGCGGAACACCCTGTATTTTTGTATAGTTATTATAACTCTAGCACAATCGATATACATTTTCTTAAAATAACTTAAGTCGTACCTTCCTTTTCATTATCAGTCTCAACTGAAAGAAAATTTGGTTGAATACACCAAATAAAATTTACAAAAATCAAGTTTTTTTAATAAAATTTATAAGAAATATTAAAGTACTCTTATATATGTAGTATACTTTTTAAGTTGTTATAGAATATGTCTTAAGAAGTGATTCTAAGGAAAGCCCATACCTGGGAAACAGATTCTGGGGATAGTTAAGTAGAATCTTCAAAAATGCATCTTGATTTTAGTCCCTGATGTCTTTTGTTCTTCGCCTCTTATGTAAATAAGAAAGCATCCTTTTTTGAGGATCATAATAATTCCTAGGTTCCAAGTGGCTAAAGGGAAATCGTAATTAGAACTAACCATAAAAAGATGACTTTCACTATCCAAGCACCTAATCCCAGTAAACTAATTTGGTCTGGGCATCACTGCGCAGCTTTGGGTCCTATGGTTTATTTTCCTCAATAAAATAAGGTTTGACACAGCGAGGAGGCTTAAGGTACCTACCTTACCTACTGAAACTCGTTACTTCAGACGGCCTCACATGGCCAACAGATTGAATTTGAATAGGAAGTCACTTCTAATTAACTTGCAATGAAAGTGTGCTCCCAACAAGGCCTTCCCGGGTGAATTATCTAGATTGGTAGAGTATTAGTTCGGCCTGGAGTAGCTAGTTGAACTACTTGGTGATAACCTTACATGAGGTACTCTGACATATTTAGGATTTCTAAAAGTAGCCATATTGCTGGAAAAGATGTCGACAAGAAACTAATAAGATTTACTAGTCAGATCTCATATCTCCGTAGTGGGTTACTGCCATCAGATTATCCAGCTTGTTGTTGTAAAATAAAATAAGCGCCCTGTCCTCAGGGTCGGGGGGTTTTGTTCTCAGATTAATTTCACGTAGAAAAAGTTCAGTTTTTAGAGAAAAATAAGGTGCCTCGGATATTAATACTCTTAAATGCGAACACCACTAACGATATGAGAATATATTCCTAGAACTTGAGAACACTATACATCCCAGGCTATTCAAAAGATTGTATCTTTCCGCACATTTTACATAGCAGATACAACTGCAATTCAGATTAAACGACAGATGTTAGGACGTTAAGTTATCACCTTCAAACCGATAAGTTTATTACCTGGGTGTGATACATATCAAAGTCACTTTTCAAACATAAACCTAATATGCGAACATGACCCTACCGATTAAGCTGAAGAATTTATAAAGGAGGATTTATATTACCTCATCAATGGAGCCTACGCAGGTCGTCCGGAGTACTTTATCAATATTGGGCTGGCCAACCTCAATGCTTAAGTAACAATAGATATGAGATTCGTACTATACGACTCTGCTATCAGCTCGTACAATGGTGATTATTAGCGTTAAGTCTCTAAGGATAACGATTCACAAAGAAATCTGGGCTCTCTCTACGATAGGATTACCAACCAAACCGAACATGTGCTAATCGACATAAAGCACGTATCTCACATCTTAGAAGTGGGTATATTTTGAGATCAAGCGTCGATTTTGATTGTTTCTTAATTTCTGTATTATTCAGAAGAAGAAATTCAATTTTGAAAGTCTTAACATACCTAGAGGTTATCAGACTTTACACCTAAGCAAGAAGCTCTCCACTATGAATTCAGCAGACAAAAAACTGTTCAAATAAATACTTTGACAGAAGACGAACATATAAATAAAAGGGCACGGTAGTGCCCAGCCAAGTTCTGGAAATACACCCTTTATACAGAAACAAATTCAGGCGATTTTTGACCCCTCCCTATCTTCAGTACTATTGTAGTCAGAAACTTAAAATTCCGAATATTTGCTAAGCTAGTCAGGCACAGGCGCCTCACCAAATTTTTTCTAGCGAAAGGTCTTAAAAACTTGACCAGTGAACCCACCAAATTTTGGTCAGTAATCATTAAATAATAAAATTTCTCTATTACATTGTAGCTGTTTCAATATTATTCTACTTTAAATATTTGGCATTAAACCATCATGAAGTAAGAACTTGGCGTACTTTTAGATCTCAGTACTTTTCACGGCTGACTTGTTACACAAAGGTTTTTATATAGAAGAACTTGGCTCTTTTTTTAACATTTATGTTTTTGGTCTGATATTCTTCAACGCAAAAAGAATATAAACGAATTTAAATTATCGAGCAACGAGAAGAGCCAGCAAGAAGATCCTGGGTACAAAGAAGAGGACATATGGAGACACTTGTCTCAAGGAGAACGAATAGTTTCGCAATCTAATCACAACTAGGCAACTGGCTGCTTTCTTCAAGGTGGGAAATCAAGCTCTTGGAAACAGAAAATTCTAACCGATTGCCGAACCACAGGGAATTCTAGAAGTATTTAAGCAGCATTTCTAACTGCCTTTAAATGGGAATCTTGTAAAATTAGCAATAGAACAAGAATTGTAATACAGTTTTAGATAGATGACTCTACTCAAATGCCTTATAGTACTGTGTGACCGTCTTTAGTAGTTCTGCAACTATAATCGGCAAGTACCAATGTACCAGTACATCAGGTCCAGCAGATCGAATAAAGAACAAATAATTTCAAGTCGAGACTCAACAACTTCTCATTGACTTCAAAGTAGCATATGATAGTATTCATCGTCAGGAGCTCTATATGGTGATGGCCGAACTTGGGAACCTGGAAAAACTGATCCAACTTAGTTAAGTGACGTTGAAAAATACGCAGTGTATTGGAATAAATCTTCCTAACTTTTCCAAAAATTTACAGGATTTCGGGAAGGAGATGTGATTGTCACTGGTTTAAGTGCAGGAGTTGAGGCCGATGGTATTATTTTCAAGAAATCTATCTAACTGTTGGATTATGCGGACGATATTGTGATCATCGGGTGTTGCCAGCTTTCCAAAACAGAGTTCTTCACGGCTGCGATTAAAGATCAGCCGATATTTGTTGGTCTTGGAGTAAACGAGGACAAAACCAAGTTTATGCTATCAATAAACAAATAATCACAAGTCTGTCCACCGATTAGAACAAAACGCCACTTTTGAAAGCAACAACTTCGACGTACGTAAGGATTTCATCTACCTTGGAACTTATATTAAATCCGAAGAAAAATTTCAGTCCTTGGAAAACTCCGCTGTTTCGGTTTGTTGAAACGAATGGGTTCAAAATTTCTCACGACTTAAAGAAGTGTTAGCTACTCGTATACAAAACTGCCAATTTTGTTGTGTTACACCAAGCGCCTAGATGAGCACAAAGACAGAGCTGATACCTTCAATGCTCTTTTGAAAGAAAAATTCTTCGAGGGATATTTGATCCCATGGGGGCCAATGGAGGAGACAATACAAATTCAACTCTATGTATGTATGTAAGAAAATCAAAACACGTCGACTTCTTTTATCGGCTACATCGAGTGAAAGAACAACTATTCCTTAGCCAAGATAATTTTCGTAAGTTCGACGCAACAAGGATGATAGAATCTCTGCCTTTAAGATCAAGTCATCGCGGATGCCAAAACGAAAGTCTAGATGACTGAAAGTATCGTGATCGGTATCGTACTGGAAGGAAATCTACAGTGTATTGAGCAGCGACCATTCATGGAACGGCTGCCAATTAAATATTTGAGTAAACAAAAATGCAACAAACTCCATCAAACCTTTCGAAGCCTCAGTTGCCAAATTAATTATTCTTTCTATACTAAGGGCGGGAATTATTAAGGCCTTAAACGTAAGATTTTGTTGTTTACTTCGAAAGTTTTTGAAAGTCTTTTTATCTAAGTTTAAGAGTTGCCTTGACCATGACCACACATATGCTCACGAGCGCTCATTAATATTGACTCTTATTGCTTATAAGCTACATTACTTTGTATGTGCTTGATAGTTACCGCCCTTTGTAACTGAATTTATGGAATAAAACATAATTTTTAAAAAGGTAGACATTTTGTTTAAACTGTTGAGGTCTCTTAATTCTCAATATGTATTCAAGTATAGGCTTTCCTTAGGTCAAAACTGTCCTAACTATAGAGATAAGATATTTATTTATTCTATTATCCATACCATCATCGCCATAATCTTCTTCGCCTTCTTCTTCTTCTGTATCTGTTGACTTGGATTTCCCTAAGCTTTTCAGCTTTTTTCGTTTGGCGGCATTTCTTCTTCTCGCTTAAATTATAACAAAAACATGCATTTATTAATTTATTAATATTTTTAAATTTAAAAAATAAATACTTACCCTCCATTATGTGCATTTTTTCCTCTTCTGTTGTTCTTTCTTCGGCTAGTATCACTTCCTCTGAAATTTTTTGGATAAAAAAATAAAAAATGTTAACAAAAAACATGTCATTAAAAAAAAAATATTTGAATAAAAAAAGATTTTTCAAGCAAAGGATGTCTTTGTATTGAGGAGGAACAGTGGTGTATTTGGGAATGATGCAGGAACATTTAAGAAGATGAAATCAACAGTGTTGTTGTTTAGGTTATTAAGCATTCAACTATTTTTGTTTTGTTGTAATATAATACTCTACCAGCTTTACAAATCCATTCAACATAGCCGTTCAACTCTCTTTCTAGTTGCTGTTGTCTTCTAAGCTTAAGAAATTCTTGCCTATTTTCTACTTTTTCTCGTTCTTTTGCGAATTCACTACGAAAGACAAAACATTGGTGGATTTTTGTTTTTTTTTTGGGGTAAAACAATGCAATTTTATTCATTTTTACAAATTACAAAGAAAAAGTCTTTTCTTAAAACCAGGAAAAGTTATAGTTGTAACTTAATCAAAATAAAAATATAGAAAAACAGATTCTAAAGGAATAAAATGGAAAAACATAAAATTATATCGATAGAAATGTAAAATGTAGGTAAATGTAAAATGTTTGTATTTACACTGAACTTAAAAAAAATATACTTCGTAAAAGATTCTACCTCGTAACGATGCTGGAAAATTGTCATTTTTGAAACCAATCCCCCTTTATTGTAGAATTAGACGATTTGACTATTGAAACTATTCAATAAATATATTCATTTGAATATTGAAGCTATACACTACTGGGATTTTTCTTGACAAAATATTTATTTAAAATAATAATTTTGAGTTTTAAACTTTTTAAGAATTTGAGAAAAAATTTAAAGTAAAATGTTTTCAGTTGAAATAATTTAAACCATTATTATAGTTTTATTCATTGATGTGATTTTTGAGCGGCTAATTGACATGAAAATAAATACATATCAAAAACTTTTGTAAGTTTATGTTTATAGACGATAAATTGACAGTGATATGGTAAATTGAAGACGATTAATCTTAGGTGATTTTAAGAAGTAATTAATTGATCACTGTGTAACAAATTTTGTATTTCCATGAGGTTAAAGGCTATTTTATTTTTGATGTATACAAACTAACCAATTTCACCAGCGCAGCGCCCCGCCGTTTAGCATAGATTGATAGCTACGTAAAAGGATGTACAATAATTCAAATCAACTCAGGAGTGTCATTGGCTTCTAGGTAAATTTATTAAAGACCATAGGTAGCAGGCAAACTTTCAAAAATGTCATTCATTTAAATATTGACCAACTCATGAAGTTAAGAGCAGAAATCCCTTTCCTTTCATTAGAAGGGATTTTTAAGGAATTCTAGGGGTATAACTTTGTTGAACAGCTACTGTGAGATACCTTCATTCTCTAAAATCAATTTAAAAGAAAATTTTGTTATTTAACGAAATAAATTGATTGAGTAAAAATAACAATCTGTTTTTATATTCTGTTTTTTTTTTTTGTTCTAGATATAGAAATTCTACAAAAAAATGAAAAATCTTCAAGTTTTACGGAAAATTCTTGTTCTGATTTCTCCAGTTTCAAAAGAAGAAGAAGAAGCATCAAAAAAAAATTTCAATTTTATTGAAATATTTTCTTGAAAAAATCGACATATTGATCGAAAGTCTTGATTTGCTAGGATTTTAGACGTTTGGCAATGACCAACTGCAATTTTTGGCATACGAGTAGCAAAACCTTCAACTACCTGAGCACGATTATGTGACAGATATCTTGAATGTCATCTCCCCTTTGAAAGGTCGAAAGAAATCATGAATTTTGGAGGCATCTTTCAGGACTGTACTCGTATCTCACAAAACGGAAAATAATATAGTCACAGAAATCGCAAAGTAATTTTACTGTAAAAATAAGTCAAAGATCAAATAAGTTCTTAAAAATTCATGACATAGTTCTAAAATTTAACAGCATTTTAAATGTGTTCATAAAGTATATGACAGAATTCTAGAGTTATGTAGAAGTTCCTAAATTTCTGCCAGTTTACAAGTTTTCGACACAAAACATTTTGTTTTACTAGTTTGAGTAAAATACACAAATGGTTTTTTCCATCAGCATGCGATGCACTGAAAAACAGTGAAGGCTGAGACTAGCGTTTTTATAGCTCGAAAAAATATTTTTTATATGCTGAACTTTTTTTCAGTAAGCCACTATGTTTTGACTGATAAGCCTTTGCTCGCGACTTCTTGAAATGTACAGGCAACAACTAATATGTCAATAAATTTTAAAACGGAAGTACAGATTGGGCCATCTAGTAGTTTTTTTTTTTAAATCGTTGGTTATTTTGACACTGACAGCTGTTTCCCCCTCGAATCTTAACAGAAAGTCAGAAGCGTACCAGCGTTTAACGAAATGCGTAGCTTAACGCTTGGACAACGTTGGGAAATTATTGAAAACTTATTTCCAAAGTGAATGCTGTGTTGCCCCAGCAGTGGCTTTTTTGAACAGAAGTTTTGGCCTAAATGAAGCACCCAATGCTCCTGCTGTAGGCAAGTTTGTGCAAAAAGATCGTGAGACTGGTATGCAAGTGGACAACAATCTGGTCCCCGTGCGTCGTCGTACGGTGCGAACGGACGAGAATGTGGCTGCTGTAGCCGACAGCTCAACATTTCACGCACTAGCCTCAGGAGAATTCTACACAAAGATTATTCACTTACAAGGTCCAATTGACTTTAGCCGAGGCTGCCACTTGAACGAAGTTGTGTATTGTGTTCAATAATTAATGGGAATGTTTCCTCTTACTAATAAAGCCATAATACTCGTACATAGAATAAATTTAATCACATCAACTGCCCCTTTCTTTTAGCTTTAATTAAGTTATATGCTCCCTCAAGAAACTTGAGAATAAGAAACATTTTCTGTGAACCCTTTCATAGATTGAATTATGGGTTAAATGAGCCTCTTACAAGATGTTTAAGAGAAGCAAATTCGGTTGAGAGTTTTATAGATTTTTTTAATTCTTCAAATAGAAACTTATTCAAAGAAAAATTGTTGATCATTATAAGGTAACCTGGATGGTAATTAAGTCTATATATATTGTATCTAGTAGTCGTAAAGAAGTATATTGTTATAATTATAATGTATTATCTGTTAGATGAAATAAATGAACTAAACTAAATTTCATTTTATTGCATTTTTTTTTATAATTAGCGCTGACGCTGACTCAAAGGTTTTTTTTTTGTATAGGGTTAAATTGTTTAAGGGGTGGAATGCAGCTGACTATTTCACTAGAATTATGCTCTTAAATAACGGTAAAAAAGGGTGAGGCAAGAACAGTTACAACAATTTATGAGTGACGTAAATGAGTCAATGATGTTATTATCACCAATCATTTTAGAAGCTCTTCTTTGAATACCGTCCAAGTGGCTTAAGTAAGTTACTGGATCACCAGCCCATAGATGGGAGTTATACTCAAGATTTGAACGTATACAGGTTTTATAGATTGTAGCCAGATCAGAAGGAGAGACAAATTTCTTGCACCATCTCAGAAAACCCAAACATCTTGCGACACGTACATCACATACCGAGAATATCGAAATATTCAGTTTTATTGATACAAATACCACTCATAGATAGTGGCAAGCGGTGTATATCTCCCTTTAACGATACAAGACAGCATTGCGACGGTTAACTATGAATACCTCCTAACATAAATTTTTTGTGAAATTCACTTTTTGATGCAGTTTCGTTAAGAATTTCCATCTGCTTCGCTGAATTTTTAAAATTTAAACTATTTCACATCATAGATATTCAAAACTGATAATTGTATATAAAATTTTATGATTACGCGTTTTAATTTTGAGATTATAATCAGTTTTTTGTGTCCCCTTTAAAGTTTACAAAATGCGACATAGGAGGTATTCATAGTTAACCGTCGATTTGGGTTTTCGAAGCATTAAATTCCACACGGTTTCTTATTCTCCATTGTACAATGCTGTTTAGGTCGTGATTTAATGAGCTTATCATATTTTGTCTTTTTTGTTCCGCATTCGAAGAGGAGGGATGTGAGTCTGAAAACGAATTATGAAAAGCTAAGAGTACTATCGTCACCGATAAATGAGCAAGATGCCAGACTTTATCGAATGCCTTTGAAAAATCAAGTGCAATAATCTTACTTTCTCCAAGATGATATAAAGATTTGATCACCTGGGACCTATTGCTACGAAAACCATACTGCCGGTTATTAAGAAGCTTTCGTTCCTCTAGATATATCTTAATCTGATAATTAATCAGTGTTTCCATAACCTTGAAAAGAATGGACGTTAGTGCGATCGGTCGCTAATTTTAGGAAGAAGAAGATTCGCCTTTTATGGGAATTGGCTGAGCAAATGCAGTTTTCCAACAACTCGGAACGAGCCCAGAGCTTAGGAAGGGGTTTTGCTCCGTGGACGAACACCTCCTCATAATAAAAGCGGGGATACTATACGGGCCAGAGCATTTATGTTTTTTTTTAGATCTTTTAGGACTCTCGCCACGAAAAAAGATTTCTCCCTTAGAATCATTAACGCGCTCAAGAATTGGTGGAGTCATGACACTGTCCGGCAAGGTGAAATTCGCGGTGAACTTGCTTACACACAAGTTAGCATTCTCAATAGAGCTTACAAAAGGAGTGTCATTGACAAAAAGCGTAGAAACCGGGGAAGAGGATGAATTCCTGATATTTTTTACAAATGACCTAAAATTCTTACTGCGTTTGGGACATTGTAGTATTTTTTGCCTTGATTGTTGGTCATATAAAAATTTGGTCTGTTGAATATGGGCATTGCAGGCCTTCTTTGCTTATTTGAACTTTTTTAGGTTTTCCTCAGCTGGATTGGCTCTAAAACACCGGAACCTTTTTTTCTTTGATAACTTGATAATCTCTTCAAAAAGAAACTTATGTATATTTATAGGCAGGGGACTGGTGTATGAATAAATGGTGGTTACACTAAACTTCCATGGCCGGCGATCAAAGAACTGTGGCTAGACGAATACCGTATAATCGAGACATCCTCGCACAAGACGGAGAAGAAGGTCATCGGTTCAGTAGGACTATGTTCGATCGAGATCGAAGAGATATAAGGGTAAAACAGGAAGAACTGTTCTTAGTCGTTAAACATTGAAGATACGTCAAATGTGGCTTAGACATACTTATTGCCTTGTTAGACTTATATAAGCTAAGGTAAAGCTGTAAGTAAGGAAGGGACAGGCAGACACCAACAAAACAAAATTCAACAAAATATGTTTCCTATAGCCGGTCTTGTTTTTAAGTATTTAAAGTTTTAAGTTATTTAAAGTAGCCAATTTGACTCAATAGGTCCGAAAGTAATAGGATTGAGATATTATAGTTTAACTTTGAGTGTCCATATTAGGCCAGCTTTACAGTGGTTATTTATGAAATTAATATTGTCACCTTTGAAGTAAAAACAGGTATCAATTTCTAGACCTCAGTTGTTTGTTGTTAGTTAAAAAAAAGTTCAGAATTTCGTTTAACAAAATACAGTTTTTTTTTAATTCGTAATTGACAAATTTCATTAATAGTTTAAAATGCTGTGAAACTAAAAGAGTTGTGGAGACATCACCCAAGAAATTACCTATAACTTTTCCTCAAAAACCTTAATGGCAGCGCGTTAAAGACAAAAAATAATAAAGCTTTTCAGTGTCAATTAATGGATCAAATCTTAAGCAAAGTTCATTGCCTTAAATGGTATTTTGACAATGCTAATAGCCCTTCTCGTGGTCGCATTGAAGCACTCCCCTTTAAGTTGCCCTTAAAACCTTCCACAGTATATACGATTGTCTTTCCAATGAGTTACCCCTAAAACGAATCTTTGACATGAAGTGAATGTAATTCTATGATATAAATAAAACGGGAATGATATTTCTTTGGACAATTATAATAGGTGTATTAATTTAATGGACATTTAACTGGGTTAAAAGTGTCATTATAATTCGAGCCATCTAAAATTTTTACTTGTTTTTGTTTTCTACGTTTTTACGTATTCTTAAGATCGTCCGTCCACTGTGTTGTGGATGGTGGACAATAATAACTATAACTTCACTATGAAATAAACTAGCAATTCATCACACATCTTTTGGATAAAATAGCTAAGAGATGATTGTGTTCACCTATAAAAATGGAATTATTACATTTTTTTTTAATCTAAAACAAATTTATTGGACACACACACACATTATTATACATATCAAACTTCTCAACTATATAATATTTGTGTATATTTTGGGTAAGTACGAGTATATATTGTGTCGCATAAGTGGATATACTTGAATTTAAATAACAATTATTTTACTATATTTTTTTTATTGTTCTATTTTATTTTTTTTTGTATAAACCTGCTTGAGTTATCCAATCAAGATATGATGTCATGGCGTTTTGAAATAATGTTCTAGTCCGGCATTTTTGAAATTCCATTCGTCGTTCGACACGATTACGTTCGTTAGAAAATTCTCTTCATAAATGACATACAGATATTATTTAACAACAAAAACAAATTAAATTTGTATAGTTTTTTTTTAAATTATTTTTGTGCTGTATAATATAAAATAAGATAAATGTTTAACATAGAAGAAAATTGTAAAATAAAAATTAACTAAATTAAAATTATTAAAAAAAAATAAAAAATAAAAAAATGTTCAAAAAATATAAGTGTGTTAGAACTTACCCGCTAAGAACACCAAGAACTAAGTTGAGCATAAAAAATGAGCCTATTACTATTAGAGGCACAAAATATATCCAATTAAACGTTGAACCTAATGCGTCGTTGGTCTGAAATAGTTTAATTTTTTGTTTTTAAATTAAATAAATTCAAGTGTTCCTAAAAAACAAAAATCGATAGAAAAATAAGAAGAAGATTTAGAAGAAGACAGATTCTCTATACATTTAAGATTATTGTTATTTGATTTTAGGTTTTTTTTTTCTTTTTTTATATAAAATTTAGACATTAAGACACATTAATAATTATTCACATTTTTACTTACATGGAAACAAAAATATAAACATACACAATAAATTTAAAATAAATGGAATAGTAAAAATGAAAAACAATCTAATAGTTTTTACTAATTTTTTTTTTTTTGAAAAATAAAAGAAAAATATTGTATAGAAATGTATGTAGAGTGGCAATTATGATTCTGAAGGCGAAATATTGGTTGTTTGGCATATCAAAAAAATTCTTTTAAGCTTTTGATATTTTAAGCTGTATTTTTTTTTCTTAAATAATTATTGAACTTTTAATATCTAGTTAACAATACCGTATTCGTTCGTCGCTACGTACAGGGGTGTTTAAATTTTGGTAAATTAATAATTTCAATAATAACTCCACCCAGTCTTGCAGATTCTGAAATCGCAGAACCCTTGACTTAATTACCTGTCATTTGATAACTTTCTTAACTATTCTTTATTGATCCATTCTAACAAACGCTGCTGATCACAGCCGGTTATAATTTGTGACAACTTCTTCTTCCAATAATTTTACCAACATTTAGCATTTTTTTCCTCTCACGAATTTTGTAATCCAATTAACTGCCATTATTGAACCATTTCTATTTATTGCTGCCACATCCAATTTAAAATATGGGTCAACTTTTCGATTTGGTAATTTAATTTTTGTGCCAAACCTGCTCTTTGCCAATAACTTGTGTACTTGTGTTCATCGTTCATGTATATTTCGTGTTGGAACCCCGCATTCAATCCGAGGTGGCGCAATCTGTTTCTAAGCTGTAAGCAAACGAAGTGAAACAGCTGGTTCTAAAACTAAAAAGAAGACGGGCGGTCTCTTTTCGATGTGCCAGCGGATGAGCTGAAGAAGTAAACGAGTCAGGCGGACTCTTAACTCCAAACAAGCCGATTCATCAAGATTTAAATACTGAAATTTAACTTTTTAGTAACCTAGTTTAATATTTTTTTGTTAGCAAAATGGGTTGTTAGCGTGCTCGAAATTCTTAAAACGCAATTTTTGTTATAATAGAAGATCTTTCAGAATTGACAGCGGAAGAAAATAACTAATTAGAGCTTGAAATTTAAAGAAACGTTTTCCTCTCTCACCTTGGCTATAGTTGGAAAGATTGCTTCGCGCTTCAAATTACTCGCGAATATTTAATATAGTAGTTAGGAGAATGCCTAGCATTAACTAAACATTAACTCGATTTTAGTCCTTTTATATTTTCTCGAAAAATTTATTTGAAAGGGGTCTGAACTCGGTCATTTAGATGCGGCAAGTTTTGGAAAGACATCCAACAACTTGTTGAATCATTGAATGGAGGTTTTCGAGGAGAGCACGTAGCTTTCCAAGAAGCCGCGATCCCGTGACTGAAGATCTCGAAAACGATTGGCTGGACGTATGAATGTGTGAGAGGATAGAATGGCCGAGGAAGACAATAGGTTTAGCTTGGAAAGGTACTTTTTGGAGAACTTTTGAAGCAGAAAGTTGATTTTGGTTAGAAGTCGAGAAAAGTCTAAAGAAACAGAAAATTGAGAAAAAGTTTTTTTGTCGTTTCGAAAAAGAAACTAGAAGAAATTTTTGAAGTAAAGTTGTGATTCGCCGCGAAGAAACAGGAGGAAAGTCGAGGTGACAGAGAAAAAAGGCGGATAGGAGACCCGTAGATAAAAAAAAAAGATAAGTAGAGTGTATTTCTTTTGTGTGTCATTTTCTTAAAGATTTGTTTAAATTAGCTAGTCAGTGTTGAATTGTATCCCAGTTAATTGAGGGACACGTTTTTTTTTTTTCGCTAACGGCCCACTTGCGTTTCATTTGCTTTCGGTTTTGTTTTCAGTTTAAATTTGTAAAACTTCTTTGTTCTTTAAAATTCTTAAAAGATTTTGGGTTTTAATCATACTTGCAAGATTTCCCAAGCAAAATCGAAATTAATTAAAATTTCTTTAAACAAATTTTTTTAAATTCCTTTTAATTTATTTAAAAATTCTTCGTCGTTGGTTCCGCTTCAAAAGGTTTGTAATTTCCTTTAATTAAAAAAAAAAAACTGGCGCTCATTTTTTCATTTATTTAAAAAAAAATTCAGGAACACCCTATTCCTATAAATTTTTTTTTTTTTTATCAAAAGTAATTTTTTGATAACATTTGATTAAGCGAACGATTAATCAATTTTCCAATTTTCCTTTAAATTAAACCCACCCCAAACTGAGCTAGTGGGCGGCAGCACTGTGTTTGCTGTCGGTGGTGAAAATTGCCGAACAGTTTAATTGATTGACATTCGTACGTCATATGTCATTTTCAGTATCCGGTATTATTTTATCCGTGATTGTTTTTGATTTTTAATTAATTATTCTGAGTCTGCGGATTGTCTTCCGCCAACATAATTCTTTGTAATTTGATTCATTCATCCTAAATTTAATTTAACGCGTTGGGGAATTTTTTTTTTACAATTTTTAGAAGAAATACCAGCTTTATTTAAATGCGTTTAAACAAATTTGTTCCATTTTTCTTGTCCATGCTAATTTTTTCATTTGACCTCAATTTTCTCCATAAAATGCGTAATAAATATAACGTTTTACTATTTTCTTATGTGTGTACTAAGGCAGTTGTAACAGGTGTTCAAAGCGTCCTCTTTGGTTTTGTATACGTACTTGAGCCCATTTTTTGATTTACCTGTGAATATTTATTTATGATAGTTCCTGGTTCACTTTTGATGACGCTTCGAAAATACGCTCTTCTAATTCACCTTTAATCCATTACTCTAAGGTCAGATGATCTTGCAGGCCAGTCAACCGGTCAAATTCTTCCCATCCAACGATTATCGTACTCTTCATCTAACCAATTCTTAACCTCTCGATCATATATAGACAGCTGGAGCTCCATTATGTTGGAAATATGATGAATGTAGTTGCATAATTTTGTCTTACAACCTTTTATACCATTTTTGTTAGGTACATTTTCCAAATGGGACTTCATACCCCAAACCAACCTCTTTTTGAGAACTTTTAAGGAAATAGAAAATATAGAAGATGATATTAGGGTTTTGACAAGTAATCAAATAAACGAGCATGTTTTGAAACCGCTATGCTATTTTAAAAATCATTGCAAAATTTTTCGAAAACTACTCTTACTACAAACATCGTAGTCACCGTTAATATGGGTCAATTTACGCCAAGTAAGCCTTTTCTTAAATCCCCGATATATGAAACCTATAAGAACTGGAGATAGACCCTTACTGTAGAACGAATTAGAATATACCGAAGAATCACGCCCGAAAATATTATGCATGAATTAAGGAACACCCTGTCGAAAAAACTTTAACGAATTAAAAAAAAAGTCATTCCTTCGGTTTTGTTAATCGTAATATTCTAAAAGCTTATGCCAATCAAACAATTTCTTGCTTTTTAAATAATTTTTTTTTTGATTTTTCTATACCAGGTACCCGCTCTTGTGTATGTGTATGTGTTTAGTGTCTTATATACATAAATGTATAATAAAGTATTAGTGTTTGTTAAAAAGGCCACATTACAATATTCCATTTATTTACACACAAGTAAATAGGAAATGTTTGCACATAGAGTATACAATAAAGATAGAATTTATGTATATACCTAATGTAGGTAAGTTTACTAAGTTTAAATGATTAATATACATTAAAAAAAAGTATTCATGCACACAATATGAAATTCAATGCTGGTGCAAAGGATAAATTACCATGACCTTTATTTCGTTTGTATAATAATTTATTTTTGGAAAGTTTTTGAATTTTGGATTTTCTTTCTGAACTGAGACGCTTTAAAAATATTAATATGTACTTAAGTTTGATTTTTGACTTTTTTTTAAATCAAGTTCTACTGTCCCCAAAAATACTATCTAATTTTTGTATCATCAAGGTCCTCATTTATGTAAAAGACAATTATTTATTGAAAATATAAATATTATTTTCAAAAATGATTTTGGTGTTAAAATTATTATTAGAAAACAACCACCAAAACTACACCTTTATAGAACTACGAGTATTATGGGGGATTATTGAAGACATGACAATGAGAGAAATTCTAAACTCAATAATCTTTTGACAACTTTAGAATTTTAGCTCGTGACAAAGCAGATTACGACTCTCTTGTTGCTTGTTTTCGGCAAGGAGCCATGAGACCTTCCATTTGTTGTCGAATCAAGAGATATCCACAAAAAACATTGTAATATAATTGATACATGCGACCACTTAATGATATTTTATTTTTGGGATCGAAGGAACTTAATTCCATTTTAGAAGCCAAAAATTAATCGACCAAAAGGAAAACGTGGGTCGGGATTGCAAAAATTAGATTCTGTGACCCGGAACATATTTCTTTATATTGTCTGCACACTCAAGGGACTTAACTTACCCTTAAAATGCTGAACAGAGCACAAGAGCTCGTAACACAAGAAAGAGTTCAATATAAGAAACTTGTCCACATTTTTTAAGATGTGTTTTTATATAAAAATCGAAGGCAAGCATAGAGCCAGAGCATTCTACATTCGTGTAGTGCGGTAGTTTGAGTATTATCTGTATTTAGTTTTAGGAGCGCTAGAAGTACGGCTCCTAATCAGACTTTCAGCGCTTAAAACTACAGTGAGCAGCAGCTTACAATAACCATTAATGCAATATTTAGACATAGGTGCGTGATTACTCGTACCTAGCGCTGTTTTTCAGTGACTCTAAAGGGTATTGTAGTAAAAGTAATCTTAAGAACAGACTTTTCCTGAAAGAATTGAAACTTGTGTTCAGGTTCTTTGATGAGAGGTATTAAGGGGTGGATTTCATTTTTATGGGAGTAAATATTGTAGAATTCTGATGTAATCATGTATTACAAATTTTAAATTAATCAAAAATCTTAAAGAATGCCAGTGGTCCATTTTATATTAAACCATTCGTCTTCCACCAAGAGTGCACTCATCAATGTGTATAGCTCCCAGCCTGTCTTCAGCTAAAGTCTTAACCCAAGGAATACTGAAGAGGAAAATAATTGACCTAGAACTGCAAACTCGAAACATACTACAAACATGGTGGATTTTTTAATGTTCAGTCTTTGGCTGGTTTGTTCTGATCTTATATAATTTACAATGACTTCTCTCTACACCACATCATTAAAGGACTATGTACAGACCGAAAACACAGTCCAGTTCTAGAGTCCGAAGTCTAGAACTACCAAGTAAGGAACCAGAAGTAGTCCGAGCTAGGAAAATCAGTTTTTAGAAGGATATTTACAGTCAAGGAAGGTAAAACAATGTAATAGAACACAGTATTTAAGATAACTGGTAAATCGCATTAGTTAAGTATAATGTTAATTACCAGTAAATTATACAATTGGATCCATCGGGAATTTCAGGCCTGCGAAGTACTTGAAGTATAAATCTAAAGTCTGCCCAACTTGTAGAGCTACCAGAATACCGTGGAAACAGTGACCAGAAATACGAAACGGAATCTTTTATCAGAAGGACAAGAAACTGAATTCAAGATTCAAATGTAGAATTAAATTATTAATTAACTTTAATATATTTTATTTTATTTAAATATATGTAGACCTGATTTGCGCGAAAAGATTACCCCAGAGAGGGTCCAGATAAAAAATGAGATTCAGCGTTACCAAATAGCCTCATAGCGAGTTTGGAAGTTATACGCAACTTAAAACCCCTAGATCTATTTATACACAAATCGGCCGCCAATAGCACACTTCGGTGTAGCCAAACTGATAGCTGGAGACTCAATGCCATAGGTCATTCATAGATTCTACAGAAATACACAAGAAATAGGGTTTGTACTGACGACATAACTTCCCGCTTAGACTTTTAGACTTTTTCCCGCTTTAGACTTTTATGAGCACCTTTCTTAACAGAGAGGGCTGCCAAATCAACGAGCCATCAACATGTGAATCGATTATAGCAATATATACCGACAGTTCCAAGATGGATACTGGGTGTTGGTCGGATACCTGATGAAACCTGATTAAAGCAATGTCACCCAAGCTGATGTCCTGTCAGTGAAGCAGACTAGGGCCAGGGGGAATTAAAATCGATTTCTGCCATTGAAATCAAATCGAAGCTTGATCAACAACTCTGACATTCCAAGCATAAACCTGTTAAAATTTATTAACGCTACCAAATTACTTGAAAATTCCTAACCTCTGTCAACCAGCCGACCACCGCTCTTACGCCAGAGATTGCCACCTCTTCCTAAGATTGGTAAAATCCTTTTGAGGAAATGTATAGCTCCTTTGACTTATTCAGTAATCTTGACCAAACAAACGGTACCTTTTCTAGTATGGAGTCAGAAGCGTACAAAATGGGTCTTGTGATCAATGAGGAGAACACGAAGTATGTATATGCTGTCATCAAATAAAGCCAATTTCCACCTCAGACTTGGTCATAACATGACTATTGATAGATATAACTTCGAGGTGGTCAGAGACTTTGTCTACCTGGGTACCGCTGTGAATTCTGCAAATCACATCAGTGCTGAAATCAAACGTAGATTAACTCTTGCTAAATGCTGTTTCTTTGTTAAGTAAGCAATTGCGGAATAAAGTCCTATCGAGAAATACCAAGGAGACGTTGTACAAAACCCTGATCATACCGGTCTTGCTATATGATGCAGAAGCATGGACCCTTTCCCAGGCGGATGAAAGATCCCTTAGTGTTTTCGAGAGGAAGGTACTCACGATTTGTGGTCCGTTTCGTTACGATAGGCAAAATAACATCTGGCGAAGACGATACAATCATGAACTGTACGAGGTGTACAGCGACGTGTCCCTAGACAAGAAAATACGTATTCAGCGGTTAAGATGGCCAGGGCATGTAGAGCGAATGAACATCGGCGCTCCACCCCGTAAGTTATTCAACGCTATGCCAGAGAAACAGAGGCAGACCTCATCTCCGGAGGTGTGATCAAGTTGAGGGAGATTTAAGGCAACTTGGGACTCGAAACTGAAGGCAGCAAGCTAGAGATCAAGACTGCTGGCGGAGTCTACTATTTGAGGCCCAGGTGCACCCCGCGCTGTAGGGCCAACTAAAGTAAAGTAAGTATAGACATTTCTTCAATGACTTAAAACTTACCTCCGACATTAAAAGCTTGCTGAAACTCATCAACACCTTTAACGGGCTTGAACGACATAGGATTTATCCCGTTGTGATAGGATCTATATTGATCTAAGTGTGACGGTGACAAGATCGACTGTCGGCCCATTGTCCTAAACTAACCTATTCTCATTTTACTCATTTTTTCAACTAGAAAGAAAACCTCTATCAAAAGCATCTGAAATATCATAAAGCTATAACTTAAAACTTCAAAAAAAAAAAACGATTGGTTCTATTTTTTTGCTAAGATTTGCCACAGAATCAGCAGGGAATCTCTTGAATAAAAAACATTAACCAAATGCCATCAAATTTGGATGAAAAAGCTTGCACCATTCGTCTTAAAATTATACCTCTTTGGATCAATAGATACGAGATGCTTTCCCTGAATTCAGATCATGGTGACCAACGTAGCTTAAGCTTAAATTAAATTAGTGGCAAAATAGCTGTCCCGTTTCAATAATATATATTTGCATTTAGATATTAACATCCCAGAAATGTTTTCAAGCTTCCGCTAGTCCCCACAGAAATGACAGTGAGTATTCTGAGGAATGTCTCGCTTGGCGTCATGCTGTCCTATTGACCATTCCCCACTACATGTACTAAGATCGGGGAGTAAGCCCCTAGAAAAGTTGTCGAGGTTCGTCCCAGAGTCATTTCGTCGTGTTAAGAAAAAAAATCATGTCTTTGATCATCAGCTAAAACAGTTCGTTAAAGCCGTCGGGGAATAATAATAATAGTTGGGATCTCATTCTGGTCAGAGCAGGACATTCTTTTCAACTGTCCAACTTCGCTGCATGCTCCCTATTGGCCAGTCCAGTGCATATTGCAACAACCCCGGCTATTTCTTGTCTGGGTGTGCATATTAGATAATGTCTTCGGGGCTTATTATAAGTGAGCCATATCTTTGTAGGTATATAATATAACCTTCATAAGCTTATTGAAAGTCCTTACAGAGTCAAAAATTCAATTTGGAACTAATATAAAATTGTGTAGGTACCTAGTCACTTTATTTTATAACCCATTTCAGTATATTTCTTACTTTTCGTATTTAGTACTTTCAGTTCAGAAAAATTATGTTAAACTATGAATATGCGATCGCAAAAAGATTCTCCTCATTCTTGGTCATATTCTCAGGCGCATGGGTATTAAAGTTTGCGCCCAAAAGCAGAGAATTTCAAGGAAATATATTTTATCTGTGTGCATATCCGACCAAAAAAAAAATCTTAAAGTTATTGAAGATGGTACGCACACTCAAAGCAGGCACATTATTGTATTAGTTTTGTTTGATTAAGTAGATATTTTATTTCTATCGCATTCGATAGGCAATTCTGTATTAGGTAAATTTATAACGACAGTGCAGCACAGTTGAGAACATTTATTATAATATAATAATTTTTTATTAGAAATAAAACAATCTAGAAAATTTGAAAAAATAGGACAGTTGACATACATGTAATAGATTTTACATATACGAGTACATTTGTTTCTATACAAAGAAGAAAAACACTGTATTATCCGCAATACCAAAAAAATGCATTGGTATTGTGAAAAATACAGTTTGCACACACACATAGATTATATGAAAATCATTTTCTTTGTTTTAAAGACAGCAATTTACCCAATACAGTATTGCAGTCCAGCCTTCCATTGTGATGCACTGGAATACGGTCAACATGGCAAAACCGATATTGTCAAAACTAGTTATTCCAGAATTTGGTCCATCCCATTTTTCCAGGCACATACTTGTGTTAACATTACAAACGTATGAACCTCCCGACGCAACAGTGAAGTTGTCCGTATTACACGGTGTCTCCATCTCGCCCTCCTTAACAATTCTATCTGTTTGTGCAAAAATTGGGAGAAAAAATAAAGATATCGA